>PVKM010033196.1:0-16075 GCA_004027735.1 Carollia perspicillata
GGAAGTGTACTAGGTCATCTTGTCCTTTGCAGAGCTGTCCTCAATAGCACATCCCGAGTTTTATTCCCTCCAGCCTTCAAGACTAGCAGAACAGATGGTGGCTCTGGCCATTTTTTCCCAGTAGTGGTTTCGTTGCCTCGTTGGCATCATCGACAGGATATGTTTCTTGATCCTGCCTTAAATCTTGCAAATGGTGTTCCAGAAATCCAGTGACCTGTAAATATTTTATTTAGCAGTTTTGGCATTGGCCCTATTTCAATGACTAGATGTCAACATCAGCCAGACCTTGAGGCAAGTCAGGCATCCTGCTGGCGGTCTCAAAGCTAGTCCTGTGGGGGACATAGACTTGCTGAGTCACAAATGGGGGCTGTTGACATTGGTCAGTTGAAATTTTAAGTTAGGAAATTTGCCATAAGATATTACTCCATCTTCTTGTAAATGTTCTCAGGAAAGTAATACACAACTAACTATAAAATACGTTATTCTACATTTTTAATCACTTTTCAAATTAAGAGTCCTATGCAGTTGTCCTATATTTAAATCCAGATACTGCCTTGGGAAGAACCTAATTATGAAGCATTTTGCTTATTCACTTTTCATCCACAATCATTAACTTGGACGATGCTGAGGAGGAGCATCTTTTAATTCTGACTATAAATCTATTTATTGCCAGTAATGACTCAAAGAATAAAGGATCCACACATGGCTTGAGAGCATTTTTTTGGGCCTTGTTAGAATGTAGAATGTTATTTCCTTCCTTCATTTATTTCTTAAAGCCTCTAGCTCTATGCCAAACTTCAAACTAATTGGGGCCGTAAGTGGAAAAATAAAGACTAAGTTATTTGTCTGCTCTTGGGCAGTTCAGACTTTAATGGCTTTTTTCGGCATTAAAGAATGCTCTTGTTTCTTTGGTCGCCGTTATTTTACACTTGGAAAAGTTTCGCTATCATTAAAAAAATTTTTTACCCCTAATTTTGAAGTAGATCTCGATGTGGCACATGAAAGAAACACATCTGCAGTAAGGTGAACCGTCCCTTTCCATTCCCTTTCAGTCTGTTCCCCCGGTTTCTACGGGCATCGCTGCAGCCAGACGTGCCCACAGTGTGTGCACAGCAGTGGGCCCTGCCACCACATCAGCGGCCTGTGCGACTGCCTGCCTGGCTTCACGGGCGCTCTCTGTAACGAAGGTGAGGCGCAGTTTCGGAGAGACACCTGCCGAGGGGCAAGCCCCAAGCAGCCTGTCCTCGGGCTTCCCCGAGGACACGCCTGCAGCCACCAGCTACCGATGCCTCTGCTGTGCTGTGTCTGCAGCTTCTGTAGATACAACGTTGAGCTTTGGAAAAGCTGGCTTGCCACTCCTGCAAAACCTCTTCATTCTCTGAGCTGTGCTCCTCTTCAGTTTTAATTGGAAACAGCCTCCCATGAAAAATCAATATGAGGAAGGATTTTGGCTTCCTGAGTGAAAAGTTATGAAGTCAGATTTCTAGAAATGTGATGATGTCTCCTGGCTTGTGATGCCTTAATAAGGGTGTTTGGCTTCATGGGCTTGTAAAAATGAGTCCGTTGAGGATGCAGGGTGCTGCGAAGTGGAGGCAGTTACTAAATGCGCACCTGGGTTGATGACCTTCAGAGCTGTTTTCCGACCCAAGGGTCCAGGGTTCTGTGAGATTAGATGCGGTGATGAGTCACTGACGTGTAACTTCTTCACAGTGTGTCCCAGTGGCAGATTTGGGAAAAACTGTGCGGGAATTTGTACCTGCACCAACAATGGAACCTGCAACCCCATCGACAGATCGTGCCAGTGTTATCCGGGATGGATTGGCAGTGACTGCTCTCAGCGTGAGTCTTGTTTGAGAATAACTCTTCGACCATTTTATTCGTTTGTTTTCAGGCTTTTTAGGGTTGAAGTATCGGTGGTTACATAATCAAGCAAAATATATGCATAATTATAAGGTACATTATTCTAATTTTTAAATGGCTTTCTTTCCCCATTAAGAACTCTGTGCAATGATCCTATAATTAAATCTAAATAGTGTCTTGAAAAGAACCTAAATAAATAGCATTTTTGCTTATTTACTTTTCAGTGATTCTTCACCTGTAAAATTGGGGTCGTGTTCTGGGACCATCTATTCTAAGATTCATTCCAGACCTCAAGTGTCAGAGATTATGTTTCCCTTGCTCCTAGGGGAAAAAATGGTCACGCAACCATGGAAGATGTTTTTTTCACTTAAAAAAATACTTCAGATTTATTCATTGTCTGTATTGGGCCACATTCCCTACTGGGTGACCATAGAGAGATTATAGGCGATCCCCCTTTTAAGCAGTTATGTTCTTGGAGCATTAGTATGAATGAGAGGGATTTTATTTTTATTTTTTGTAAATGAAATAGTTTTACCCCCTAAACTTACATCATGATTTCACAGATGCTTTATCTGATGTTCTGATGGCCCTTCAATGGACCGTGACCCTCTGCTAAGATTTAGTTTACCTTTTTTTCAAATCTAAGATTTTAAAACTCTGTCTTAGATCGAATCTAAGGTAACTGAAGATTTAGTATGGTTTTCTGCTTTTTCTGATTAAGAAGTTGTACAAGTAAACCAATTCTTACATACAACTAGGAACCCTAACATTTAAAACAAGCCTCCAGTGACAACTCTAGGCTGACAAGTGCTTGTTTTCGAGATCAAAGACATGAATTACATGACCTTGAGCTCCTTAACCTCTCTCAAGTCATGTCATTTTTTCTGTCTGATCTCTGCTTAAACGGCCTCTCCTTAGAGAGGCATTAAGAAGCAACTTCATCACTCTTTCCCCGCCCCGAGCCTGTTTTATTTTTTTTTTTTCATAGTATTTATCGCCATTGGTTTTTCGGTTGGCTGGTTGGTTTTCCTGCCTTCGCTACTAAATTATAAGCTTCCCGAGGGTAGCCTGGACTTTGTCTTGTCCCCCACTATCTCCTTTGTCCCCCGAACAGTGCTGGGCACAGAGGTGCTGAATGTGCCTTTGGTAAATGACCAAAACTGTAAACTGGCAATGATTTTCACCTCACTCTGCAGTCTCTGAATGAATGCATGTGTCAGGGATGAGGGTTATGTCGCAGTCAGCATTGCCATCTGGGTCTCAGTTAGATTTGGAGAAGCTAGCTTTCCCAGTTCCGATGCACACAGCGCACCTCTCCCATGCAAGGTGTGGAAGGGTGGATGGAATTTTCCCTGCCAGGTGCTGGCCTCCGAACTCTAACCTATCCCTCCGTGTACATTGTGGTTTCAGCTTGTCCACCCGCCCACTGGGGCCCGAACTGCATCCACACGTGCAACTGCCACAACGGGGCCTTCTGCAGCGCCTACGACGGGGAATGTAAATGCACTCCCGGCTGGACGGGGCTCTACTGCACTCAGAGTAAGCGGCCAGCCTGCCAAACCCACCAAGAGAACCACACCCCAGGGGGACACAGCCTCACCCTCTGCACACACGAGTGGGGCTCAGCAAGCTTTCCTGGCGTTGGAGTGTTTCATCTGCCCGTGACCTCTAGGCATCTAATTCTCTCTAAGAGGTTAAGAGCTGCCACGTTCCAGGTTTTCTGTCTCCGTGTCCTATCATGGCACTGAGGTGGATCAGGGCTATGTGTTAAGGTGGGCGGTTTCTTTCTTCTCTCTTCCGTAACCAGGCCCTATTTATGTAGCTCAGACTCCCTACCATGTAGTCCATCAGCACGAAGGTTAGGATAAGTGATGGTGATTAGAAAGGTAGTGAAGACAAGAAGCCTGGCTGCCCAACTTAATGTGTGCTCTTGGGGAAGGCTGGGCTCAGGGGGCCTCGAACTTCAGCGAGCTTCCGGAGCACCTGATGGCCCGCTTGGCTGGCCCCACTCCCAGGCTGTCTGATTCTGTAGGTCTGGGTAGGGCCTGAGAATGCACATTTCTTACAATTCTCCAGGTGGTGATGCCAGTATGGAACCATGCTTTAAGAATCAGTAGGGTTTTTTTTTCCACTTTATATTCCATTGTGTCCTCACCATTTATTCTTCAGTGAGGTTATCAGTGTCATGGGTCATAAATGTGCAAAGTACTCCACAGCTCGCCACCATTGGGGATAAAAGACTATTCTCTTTCTCCTTGCCTTTAATTGAATAAATGAGAAAAGACAGGAAAGCATGTATTATGATTATAATTAATACTAATATATAATTTTAAATCATAGAAATGAGTGGAGGAGGAAAGATGAGTTAGAAATTTGGCAATTCTTATTTAATGCTAATTAGAGCACATAAAGAATAGGCTGAACAGGTCTTTTGAAACTTTCTGGAAAAAGGTAAGGGCCTTGAGCCATGATTTGAAGGGGAGAATTGGCAAGGAGGAAGGTTGTCCCAGGCATTTTCTGCTGAGATGGTGTATGTGTGTGTGTGTGTGTGTGTGTGTGTGTGTGTGTACACATACTTATTTATATGTGTACACATAAATCTATATAAATAAATACGCTTATTTATATATGTACACACAGGTTTTTGAGCTCCTTAGGGAAAAGAACTCACGTTATTATTTATAATTCCCGAATCAGGACCTGCCTCAGTCAGAGGCACTTCTGAAGTGAAGCACCACAACACGGTGGGAGGAGCAGCGGGCTCGAGCCAGGCCTCCCTGCATGTGGGTCCCTGCCGTTTGCTGGCTGGGTGACAGGGCATGCGGGGCTCAGTCCCCACATGCAGGGTGGGCTCACCCCCCAGTTTCTGGGCTGCTGTGAAGCTACGGTGAGAGCATGTGAGAGAAGAATCCTGCACAAGTCGGTGCTAAATAAGTGCAATGGCAATGGTGGCCGTCATTGCATTTTGGCATCTGTGTTTGCCTCTGTTTCTGAGAGTTGAGCTCTCAAATATTCACAAGACAAAACAAAACAACAAAAACAGAAACAACTCCCTCCAAGAAACACTGAAAATAAAAGGCATATGGGATGCTCGGGAACAGCCGTGAGCCAGCAGGTATGGGAGATTTCTTCGTGCTGCGGGGCCCTGAAAGTCTCTTGTGGGACAGCTGCAGGCCCGTGAGCACCAGCAGGGCTTGTGCAGGTCCTCAGCCTAAGGGTCCCAGTGGTCTGCGTCTTGAAAACTCCACAGTAGTGGGAAGCTTTACTGCTTGTTTATAAAGGTCCTGTGACGTGCAGGGTTTTTTTAAAAAAATTCAGCACTCTACCACATATCGCTGGTGCAGGAGATCATAGCACCGAAGTTAATACCACATACAGTGGGCAGGGCGAGTAGCAGAACTGGAGACATTCTGTACCAAAAGTAAAAGCATATGCAGGTCATTTGAATATAAAGTACTCATTTCAGCCCATGGAATTTGAGTCCAGGAGTCTAGGAGCTGAATGAAAGAGTGCAAGGAAATGCCCCAGACTTCTGCAGGGTTGAGGATGCCTTGTTAGAAGACACCAGCTTTGCCTCCAGGATACCAGAAATGGTTAAACTGCCAGGTATGAAACTGTTCTGCCTCCTGCTTATGAATGACGACCTCCTTACAAGAACCCCTTCTTGGGACTTCAAAGAAGGCTTTGTGACAAGCTGACATATGTGTTACTGTCTTCATTCACTCTCTAGTGGCTCAAGGTTTTTGAAACATTGGAAGCAAGAGCTGTGTTTCTTCTCAGCCTGCTGACCCCTGCTGTCCTTCTTCCCCCACACAGGATGTCCCCTGGGGTTTTATGGAAAGGACTGTGCATTGGTATGCCAGTGTCAAAACGGAGCAGACTGTGACCACATCTCTGGGCAGTGTACTTGCCGCACGGGGTTCATGGGGAAGCACTGTGAACAGAGTGAGTATGAGAGCGTGACATCTCTCGACGGTCTTTTGTCTGTCCAGAATCACTTTTCCTAGATGCCTGAAGATAATAAGGCAGCGCTCACAACTTGGAAGTTGTTTCAGCTGATGGCTGGTCACCAGCACAGCTGACTTCCCCTTCAAAGGCCTGGCCACCTTCGGATCTTTGCTGGCTGTCTTTTCCCTCGAAATTCTTCTTCTGAGTAACCAACTACTCAGTGCTCTGGGTGGAGGGGGTGTGGCTACACGACTGAAGACAGAATTCAAGTTTTCCATCTATTCATCCTGGCTCCCTCTTCCTCTCCTTCTTTTTTGGAACACGGATGCTCAGAGCTTTAAAAGAGCCAGTCGAGCTTTCTTCATGGCCAAGGCAGAGCCCAAGTCTCTCCCCGGAGGTGGGTGCTCTCAGTGGGGCCAGGCTGGGTGTGCAGGAGGCAGGGGCAGGGTACCCAGGGCCCACCCCACCTAGGGTGAGCAAGCAAGGCCATGCAAGCATGGCCACATTAACAACCTCGTTTAGAAAGTACTCTGCGTCTCTACTAATAGCTTCTCATCGGAATCTTAACGACCTCCTTCAAGAGAATATATTGCCTTAAAATTTTGTTCTAAAAGTCTCAGCCTGGGAAAATGTGCTCTGTTGGAATCACCCATCCTTGGTTTCCTGTTTCTGTCCCACCAGCTGTGCCTCTGCTCACAGGGTTATGGGAACATTTAGTCTTAGACTAAGTATTTCAGGTTAGTTTGTTCTTTTATTCTGTGACTTGTGATGTTCAGGGGAATAAATAAGTGCTTAGAGCTGTGTGGGACTCACTTTCTAATCGTAATGGCAGGAGAAGAAGCAGGAGATCACCTCCTCACCGGAGGGCGTGGTCTTGGGAAGGATGAAGTAAAGATTACAGGGCTGTGGGAGCCGTGTGGCCTACAGAGATGGATCAGCTGAGCAGGACTTTGGCAATAAAGCATCACTCTCCCACTACCCCACCAGCACCTCTGGACTGCCCAATGACATGTGCTGAACCCTAGAATATTTGTGCATATCCTCCTGCCTGGCAGTTGTGACAAGAGTGACATCCAGAAAGCTGCCTGGATGGAAAAAGGCCCAGTTTTAGTTTTGCTCTGCTAGTTCATGTAATCATGAAGAGGTACTGAGTCACAGAGTTACTTGCACACCCCTTTGTATATGTAAATATGGTGTGCACGTGTACAAATGTCTAAACACATGTGCACTTGCATACAGGGGCAAGCAAAAGTAGCTTTACAGGTGTAAGTAGGCGAAACAATTTATTGTATTATTATTTATTCATTATGGTATTATTTTCTTTGCAAACAACTGTAAAGCTACTTTTGCCCACCCTAGTATATGTATAGAAACCAGAATAAGGTCTAAAATGACTTTCGCCTTAATGATGGACTGTAACCGGTCTTATCACATTAAAGGCTCGTAAGTGCTTCCATGATTATTCTGAACATCACATTAGACCACCCCAGTGCTCATTCCAGACAGAAACGCTGTGGTGGACAGAGAACTCTGAGAGTAATGGCACATTGCCCCCTGCTGCTCACTTTACAAAAACATCACTATCTTGTCATGATTTTTAGATTTCATATGTCTATGCTATTCTTTGAAATTTATGCCCACATTTAGTAAGACTACATTGTAAAAATCCCACTCTTTCAGTCTGTCAGCCTTCCACCTGCAAATCCTATTTTTGAGTCATTCCATGGTAAGTGAAGTTCTTACCTAGAAAAGTAACAAAACTTGCCCCCTTTTCTTTCCCCTCTGTCAGCTAACCCGAGTCAGAATCTGCCGCTGGGAGGATCCGAGTCTATATAGTAAGATATGCTTGTTCTCGAGGAAGCATCTCTACTTTATACTTTTTAGTCTGGCCCCCTTCCATCCCACAGTTTTGTCTGGTGGAGTCATCTCGGGTCGCCCTTAGTGACCATCTTTATCAGTCCCATTGGGATGCCACAGACTCTGTATCCACCCATCCTCAAGGTGGGGACATAGAGGCTGGAAATATCAGGAACTATAACAAGGGGCGCTGTCTCCAGCTGTGTGTCACCTGGCCTGTGAGTCCCACCGTGATTCAGGGGCACGAGTCTTCCTGAACAGGGATCCCTGGAGAGAGCTGGCCCTCAGACACACAGGGTCATACCATACAAGGCAGCCTTACCCCAGGTTCCCAGGGCTGACGAGCTGTCCTGGACTTTCATTTCTTTCTCAGAGTGCCCTGCAGGCACGTATGGCTATGGCTGCCGCCAGATATGTGACTGTCTGAACAACTCCACCTGCGACCACATCACTGGGACCTGTTACTGCAGCCCAGGATGGAAGGGGGCACGGTGTGACCAAGGTAAGGATGCTAGTAAGCAATAACCAGCACCGCGTATTGACCGCCACCTGCCACCCGGCATTGAGGGTTTTCACCTGCATTCTCTGACGTTCTCCTCACCAGGACTCTGCAAGGCACAGCTGGTTATTTATTTAGTTGCCAGGTGGATGCCTTATCATTGCTCTCCTACAGATGAAAACACTAAAGCCTAGAGAGGTTGAGTAATTGGCCCAAGTTCATACAGCTACTATAGTATATGTCCGGGCTTTGATGTCAAGTTTTCCAAAGTTCATGAACTTTCCATGGTGCCTACAATCGTTTTCAGACTTACTGAGGTATAATTAACCTATAAAAGGCAATACACATATAATTATACTATATAAAGATACACAATATATATATACCTATGTACAACACATATGTACAGTAACACAGAGTATACAATTTGATAAAATTTGACATGTACACATCCATGAAACCATCACCACAATAAAAGTAATTAATATATATATCACTCTCAAAAGTTTCATCTTGTCCCTCCCAGCCACCACTACAGAACTCTGGGTCCCCAGCAATCACTGATCTTTCTGTCACTATAGATTAGTGCAGTTTTTAGAATTTCATATAAATGGAATCATACTGTAGACTTTTTTGTCTGATTTTGTTTGCTCGGTGTAATTATTTCAAAGTGAAACCGTGTTGTGGTGTACGTCAGTGGCTCCACTGTTTTTCATTGTTGAGGAGCATCCCACTGCGTGGACAATACCATAATTTGTGTGCCCGTTCACCTCTTGATGGACATTTGGATTGTTTCCAGCCTTTGGCTGTTACAGATAAGGCTGCTGTCTACAAGAGTGTGACACATTTTCATATGGACACATGCCTGCGTTTCTCGGGTAAATTAGCAGGAGTAGAATGATCAGCTCACGTGATAGTCACGTGTCTATCTTGTTAAGAAACGTGTACCCATAGTTCCTGACTAGGATGTGTGTCACAGTCACCCGGGGACACTTCTCCTAGTCATCGTCCCACTTAGTCTGCTTCCGGGTCAATGGGGCCTTTGAGAAAGTGCTTCTCAAGGTTCTGAGCATGACCCCCGAGAGTGCCTACTGCGTGCGGTGCCCTTCAGTAGGTAGTGAGTGGAATAAGCTCATGGGCTGTCGAGGCTTTGGAGTTCACATGGCATTGTGGGCAAAGTCATCCCGTACTGCAGATCGTGCAGGGACGCACTTCCTCTCCTCTCAGGAAGCAAGTGTTACATGCCGTGGTTTATACTTGACATCACAGCAGCAGGCTGTTCTGTTCCACAATCACACCGTCGTCGCATGTGCAGTGTCGTCACCCTGTGCTGGCCTTGGTGCTCTGTGTTCAGGGCAGGCTGTCGTACAGTAAGGTCTAGCACGGAGAATCATTGGGTTGTCGGGACACTGAGCTGGAGGCACCTTCATGGAGGCCAGTTCCCCATTTTCAGGTGATAAAATTGCAGCTTAAGAACTTAAGGGAAACGTCAGAATATCTGGATCAATTTTTATAGACTCTCAATCTATACCTTTTGTGTCTTCGCTTGATGAAACAAGAGGAAGAGTTGTGGGAAACTGGATTTTGACTTTTAATGAGTAAGATTTTAGGGTGATGTTATCAGATATTATTGGGACAGATCTTTATCATGGAACATAACCGCATAGAACAGTATCTTCCAAAGTAAAAGCCCATTGAAATCAGCATAAATCCTGGTCTTAGACTAGATTAAAAATGGAGTTATTCTTTGTTGGAAGGAAAATTACTATTAAAAATGCTAAAGATAGACATAAAATTAAGCTAGTTGAGACACTTCGGAGCTAGCCCTTTATAACCTCAGTACTGTGTAATAAATAAAGCACAATAAAAATTAGATGAGGTATTAATCCCAATTGCTTGTCAAAGTGTTTAATCTGAAATATATAAGAAGTTCCCAAATCCTACTGTTGAATCTTGGGGTTCAGGAACTCCTGCCTCTTTTTTGAGGCTTAAAACAGCCTTTCTCTGGGCACAGACAAGCCAACAACATCTGAAAATGGGGGAGGTTTGTTTTGCCTTCCCACCTTGTTTCCAAATTAACATTTCATGAACTGAAAATATCCAGGTCTTAGCACAGCAGGAGATTTTTATAAGTAGAGATCAAACATTTATCTAGCGCATTGTCATCCATACTGCAATCTCTTTTTCTCTGTTTCTCCTTTTTTTAGCTGGTGTTATAATAGTTGGAAATCTGAACAGCTTAAGCAGAACCAGTACGGCCCTTCCTGCTGACTCCTACCAGATCGGGGCCATTGCGGGCATCATCATTCTTGTCCTGGTTGTCCTCTTCCTGCTGGCGCTGTTCGTTATTTATAGACACAAGCAGAAGGGAAAGGAGTCGAGCATGCCAGCGGTGACCTACACCCCTGCCCTGAGGGTCATGAATGCAGACTATGCCATCTCAGGTAAGACCGCAGTCCTCAGAGGCACGTCCCTCCTTGTAAAGTAAGGTTTTCTTACCTGGTCCTCTGAAACCGAGTGTTTGGTGGTGCTGCCCCCTGTTACAGTCAGTGAGCCTTGAGAAAATCTTATGTTTGGAAAAGGTCATTGTTAGAGATGTGGTTTGGATATTAACAGTAGTGACATCATTACTGTTGCCTTCTGGGAGGGTTTTTAAGTTAGATTCATTATGTGATTGCTTAGACTTTAGGAATTTTAACCTGGAAGAAGCTTCACTGGGTGCCTAGTCCCAGGCTTTTGTCATATTGGGGGACAGAGAGAGGAGAAGAGGGGGTGGCCATAACTTTACCAAAGCCATGGAGCAGACCAGTAAGGGAGCCAGGTCTTCTGTCCCTGGCCTTGGGTTCTTCCCACATTCCTTCCAGCCTGTTCCCGAGCCCGCATGTGTCATTAACTACACAACAACCAAGATACACAAGAAACAGTGTTCTGGGCTCTGGCTGGTGTAGCTCAGTGGATTGAGCGCGGGCCTGCGAACCAAATGATCGCAGTTTGATTCCCAGTCAGGGCTCATGCCTGGGTTGCAGGCCAGTTCCCAGCAGGGGACGCATGAGAGGCAACCATACACTGATATTTCTCTCCCTCTCTCCTTCCCTTCCCCTCTAGAGATAAATAAATAAAATCTTAAAAAACAAAACAGTGTTTTGGTTTTAGCAAGAACTAGGGCATTTCTTTAAGAAAATTATTAAATCTTCCTTTTTGTCACAAGTCCCCATAAAAGTAAATTTTTAAGTGACATGGTCAGTCATCAGAAGTAGCCACTTAAAATGAAGAATTTAGAAACTTCAAATATTTATTAATTTGGGGGCAATTACTGAAGGAGTTCAAGGGTGTTACATGTTTATACGTGCACTGATTGTGGGAATGCATGAAGTAGCTGTACAGAATATTGTAGTGCAAAATACTGTGTCAAGAACTCAAGTGCTTAAAAAAGAGGGGGAAAAGGGGGAAAATGACAGCAGAAGTGGCTTCAAAGTGATGCATCCCCAGCTTATACAGGCCCCACAGCAAAGAGCAGGTTGTTATCTCTGGATATTTTCACTTTTCGAGGAGACAGGTAGGAAGTCAGACTCCTGCTGCTTCTAGAAGTTTTGCTGAGCGTACTGGGTGGGCGGGTATTCTGCCCAGCTTGTGCTGTGGAAGCAGTCCAAACATTTGTTCTCATCGTTTCGCTTCTCTTTTTTCCTACCCAGATTTAGGGGAGCCTGCCATCCTAACCATGTCCTTCTCTGCTTGTAGAAACTCTTCCGCACAGCAATGGTGGACATGCTAACAGCCATTACTTCACCAACCCCAGTTACCACACCCTTACCCAGTGCGCCACGTCCCCTCACATCGACAACAGGGACAGGATGACTATCTCAAAGGTGAGAGGGACTGGCTCGGGTGGTGGCGGGTCGGCAGCAGGGAGAGAAAGGAACGGCAGGTATGCAGGGCCGCTGTCTGCCTGAGGCTCTTCCAGGCACTTTCTCCCTATTATCTCATTTATTCCTCTAAACAATCCTGAAAGTAAGTGTGCATTAGGCTCTCAGGTTTAACGACAAAAATCCTGAGTAACGGAGGATGTAAGTCACTTCCAAACATAGCTCCGCAGCGAGCGGGTGAGGCAGCTGTTCTATGAGTCCAGGTCTCCCTGTCTCTACAGTGTACTGTTTCCATTGCCCCTCTTTGGAAAAAATGTTTCTAATATTGCATGAGGTTTTAAAATACTGTCCCACATGGCAGAACTATAGCAGGCTCAACCCTGGGTAAAATTGCCAAGTTTGCCTTTTCCAACCACCTGTCTCCCGGTGCCCTTTCCTGGCCAGTTGTACTTCTATGACAACCACAATAAAGTGTGTTTGTTTAGGCTGAGCCACATGGAATTGCATTTTTGTAGCCCAAAAATGATCAAATAGAAACAAAATGCCAAGCATTTCTAATTATTTTACAAAAGAAACTCACTTAATTTTCACACCAATCCCGTGAATCAAAAGTGCTATCCCCATTTTGCAGATGCACAAGAGGGCGGAGACCCAGGGCTGGCGGGAACCCGAGCTGTTTCTGTAGAGCCACCCAGTGCACCCCAGGGCCCTTCCACGGCTCTCCGAGATCCCAAACATTGCTTCCTTCCAGTTGCACCTGGATTATATTTCCAATCTCCGTGGTTGAATTCCAGCTCTCTCTTAGAAGAAAACCAAGCTAATAAGATGAGTTCACTTGCAATTAAGTTAATGCAGCTGGATTTTAATTATAGTGCCTCAGAGTTAAATAGCACTCCACATTCCCTGGAGACTTTCACAGGCATCATTTCATTTGTTCTCATTCACATTCAGGGAGGGAGGCAAAGTAGATAATCTCATCCTTATATTTATAGCTAAGAAAATTGCTAAGAGTCACTTGTGACTCATACAAGATCATACAGTGTTTGATGGAAGAGATCTGACCAGGAGTTTGTTTTTTCCATTTAAAGTTCCATGTGTGTACACCCAAATAAGCTGTAGTTCGTGCGGGGTAGCAATGTGAAATGAAGAAGCCAAGGCAGTAGAGGAAACAGTTGGGGACACGGGACATCCACTCCTGCTGCCCTCGATGTCCCTGCAGGTCAGACACAGGGGCCTCTGGCTCTCGGTCCAGCCTTGTGTAAGAACCACTCGTGATGCCTGCCATGGACTGGCTTCCCCCCAGATCATCAGTGTTGTGCTGTGACACATCGTGGTCTCTTCTTACACCTTTTGTTGTTTATATTTTCAACAGTCAAAAAATAATCAGCTGTTTGTGAATCTGAAAAATGTAAATCCTGGAAAGCGAGGCCCCGTGGCAGACTGCACGGGGACGCTGCCCGCGGACTGGAAACACGGTGGCTACCTCAACGAGCTGGGTGAGTTCTCCACCGCCTTGCTCACTGCGCACCGCCCTCTCTCAGTCACCTCACAGGGCCACAGCGTTATGTCTGTGCCAAAATGATCTCTTAAAAACATGCATGAAAAAAACAAAGTAACAGACTTATACCTAGCCCCCATATGGGGGCTTATTACTGCCCCAGGTGCCTTCTTATTCAACATTAATTGAGTTTCTACTATGTGGCAAGAATGATAAAATGAAATAAGGATCTCTGCCTGCTTGTAGCTTACATTTGAACTCCCTATTTTACGTTACTTAATTCTCCTAAGTACTTTAATAGTGAGGTGTTATTATTATCATCCTCATCTGCACATCACAGTCAAGAAACTGAGTCTTAAAGAGGCTAAGTAACTTGTGCGAAGTCTCGACTCCTGCCACATGGTAGACTGGAGTTAAACCCGATCAGCGGGGCTCCAGACTGTGGGCTCCTCTCGGCTCCCCTTTATGTGGGCACCCGCGCTCGAGGCCCCTTCTCCTGTCAGGTGGTGAAATGGAGATGCCAACAGGAATACAGTAAGTTGGTGGTTCTCAAGCATTTTGGAATCAAAACCTTTTAACACCCTCTTAAAAGTTATCAGGAACTTCTGTTGATATGGGGAATAGCTGTGGATATTAATCATATTACAAATTAAAACTGAGAACATTTAAAATAGTTATTTATTAATTTTGTTTATAATAATCACTGCATATCATGATAAGGTGCATTTTTTAAAAATTACTTCATTTTCCAAAAAATAGTGAGAAGAGTGGCTCTCCCTAACACCTTTGTGAATCTCTTCAACATATGACTTAGCATAGGATAGATAGCCTTTCATTCTGCTTCTGCATTTAGCAGTAGTGACCTCACCCTTGGTACGGCTCTTAGAAAACTCCACCATATACTCGAGAGAGAAGGAGAGTGAAAAAGGCAAACAGTGTTGTTACATTATTAAGAGAAAAGGTTTGATCGCACGGTCCTCTGCAAAGGGGCTGAGAATCTTGGACCACACACAAAGAACTGCTGTGATACCCCAGAGAGTAGGCGGTGCCACTTCCAAGCATGTGCACCTTATTTTCAAGGAGGAGCTTGATGATGTAGTAACTAATGTGTGTGTGGTGCCTTATGGTTAACAAACCCTTTCATGTGTGTTTATTTAGTGGTAAGGTTGCCATGAAGGCCAGTTAAATCTGAATTTCAAATAAGCCTGGGGCATACTTATTCTAAAAACTATTTCTTGTTTCTCTGAAAGTTAATTTAACTGGCCTCCTTGTGCTTTTATTTGCTAAGTCTGGCACCCCTAATGGAGGAGCCCTTCCACGAATATTGTTTTATGGAGGGGACAGCTGGGAAGCACAGACAGGTTAACTGGAAGGAAGCAGGTAAAGCTAGACCCCACAGCTGGGCTTCTGACTGCTCCCCTGTGATTTTTCTGTGAACACCACATGTGTTCCGTCGCCTGAGCCAGATGTGGGAACCGATCCCATAGGCTCTGACATCCCCTCTTGCTATAGAAATACAAATATTTAAGAAGGAAATGAGTATAAATTGTTAATTTTTATTTGTATTCTATACCAATATTATGAATGGAATGTATATTTCTATGCACTTACAGTAAAATTATAAGATACGTATATTCAGCCCTGGCTGGTGTGACTTAGTTGGTTAGGCATTGCCCCACAAAGCGAAGAGTCATGGGTTCAATTCCCAGTCAGGGCACATGGCTGGGTTGTGGGTTTGGTCCCTAGTCGAGGTGCATACAAGAGGCCACCATTGATGTTTCTCTCTCACATCAGTGTTTCTCTCCCTCCCTTCCTCTCTCTCAAAAATAAAGGTATACTTATTCACAGTATACTGATTTAGAACTTACTTTTTGATGAGATTATTTAACATGAAGGAGGCTATGAAAAATTCCAAGTTACATTAATAATTTAGCTCGAAGAAGCACCTACATTGATAGTCAGTAAAATACAACAAAATACAACTCCTTGGGGAGAAGTCTTCTTTTTCCACCTTCACTTACTGTCATTTGTTCTGACTCCAGAACACGCAGTCATTGCAGGTGTCACAAGTAAACCCCTGCTTTGTGTCTCAGTGAGACCCAGGGGCCATAACATCAGCATTGGGCATTCTGGATCTCCTTGGTTTGTTCTGTTCCAAGAACAATTCTGCATTTAATGTCATTTTAAAACTGCTGCACAGAAAAAGTCTTCTCTTACAAAGAACAGAGTAACACACGTGGTCGATGATGAAGTGTGTAGGTGTTTTAAATGACGGGAGAGATGTGGTGATGTTGTTGAAAGAGCCCTGAACTTGACAATAAAGCCCAGAGATCAATTCCTGCTTCTTTGATATGACCCTAGGTCAAGCTCCCTCTCAAGACTGATTTGCTCATTTGTAACATCAGGATAATGATTGTGTTCTGGCTCATTGTAGATTAAACTGAGCATTTGAAAGCACCTGTCCAGGGATTTGGACAGATGGGAGTTTATGGGGAAACCTACCTGCTCCCTTGTTAAAACAGCATCCTGATTTTCAAAGGCAGTGAAGAG
>PVKM010033197.1:0-16030 GCA_004027735.1 Carollia perspicillata
CTGCTTGCATTCTCAGCATCATTTGAATAAAAAAACAGCTATGCAAGAGCACAAAAGACATCCTCTGCAGAAGCCACAAGCTGAGGAAAGGCACAAAGATGCCCATGCTGCCAACAGCCCCGCCCAGGACGGCCAGGTCCTCAGTGCCAAGGTCCACTGGGAGCCCCTTCGGGCCGTCTGTCTAACGGACATCAACGGTCTCTTGGGATGGAGCTGGAGCCCTGGAGAGAGAGACTCAGGCCGTTGAAACCATGGTGGTAGATGAAACCCCTCAGTATTAGCTTCACATATTGGTGGCCTCCACCAAAACTCCCACAAAAGGCAGAAAACCATACCACTTTCTGCAAATGGCAGTTAGAGATGGCCCTGGTCAAATGAGCATATCCCTAATTTCAGATTCTCTCACTCCTCTACACCATGGGCTCATAAACCTGTGAGGTTCCTAGGTACAAAAATAGCACTGGTTCTAACTTAACACAGAGCTCATATTTTGTGTGGCAAGGGTCCCCATCCCCCAGGCCACAGACCTTTAGGAACCAGGCCACACAGCAGGAGGTGGGCAGCGGGTGAACCAGCAAACAGAGCTTCACCTGTGTTGACAGCTGCTCCCCATCACTCGCATTACCGCCTGGGCTCCACCTCCCGTCGGATCAGCAGCAGACAGGAGTTGACCACTATTGTGAACTGCGCATGCGAGGGACCCAGGGTGCACTCTCCTTGTGAGAATCTAACGCCTGATCGTTATGAGGTGGAGCCGAGGTGGTGATGCTGGCCCTGGGGAGCGGACGCAGATACACATTATCCTTGGCAGAGAGGTCTGACTGCACAGAGACCATACTCAATCAATTGCTTGCAGACTCTCATCAAAACCCTATCAGTGAGTGGCGAGTGACAATTAAGCTCAACCTGGTGACAGGCTGTAAAGCCATCCCCCACCCTGCTGCCACCAGTCCAGTCCATGGAAAAACTGTCTGCCGTAAAAGTAGTCCCCGGTGCCAACGAGGTTGGGGACCTCTGTTCAGTAACTGAAACCAACTCCATTATTGATAAAGTTAATGGGCTCCTGTTGTTGGTTCGATTTTCTTCCCAATCAGTGGTAGTGCTGAAATTTAAAATGCAAATATGGTTGCAAAATGACCGTTAACTTTTTAACAGAAGCTTAACT
Organism: Carollia perspicillata; assembly: GCA_004027735.1. Taxonomy (NCBI): domain Eukaryota; kingdom Metazoa; phylum Chordata; class Mammalia; order Chiroptera; family Phyllostomidae; genus Carollia; species Carollia perspicillata. Next base: position 1,166 of record PVKM010033197.1, read on the forward strand.
CCAATGTTAAGCTAGACAAACTTGCCTCATCTCTAAACCAGTTTCCCTGTTGCTTTTAGTAAAAACACTACTGTCACCATGAGCACCTCTGAGGACAATGGAAATGACTAGATATAACGCTCAGACCTTCCTGATACAGTAGTAGCAGGTACCTTGATTTTTAAAAACTTCCCTTTTCAGCAAAAGACACCGACCATATCTTACCTGGAAATGCAGCACAATTCACAACCCGAGGGTGGGGGGGTGGAGAAAACATGAGGAACTCCACGTTTCAGTACCAAAGGCAGTCGGTGTGGGGCCCAGCACAGAGGCAGCACTCCGGCGTCTTTCAGTCTGACTCCTCAAACCCCAGCTTTGATTCTCATTTGCCAGTCGACCAGGGGCTTCTGAGCCTCTCTGAGCCAGCGTCTGGCCACACAACAGCACTACTACCAGTCTTCCAGTGGGGTGGTGAGAATCAGTTATTAACTGCGTAGAGCTCCTAGCCCAGTGCCTGCCATATAACAGAAATCCTAAATATTCTCTTATCATTCCAATTCCCAGATAAGTCAAACCAGCAGAGTTAAACCCGAGAGACGTGTAAGAATCCCACTGGGCCCCATTATTTAGGAGACCACTTCGTTCTCAGCCACAAGCTGAAATCTTTGGTCACAGTTCTCAGATATGCTCAACCACGATCTCCTCCACCTGTGTATGAGCAAGTGTTTTAAACCAGAAAGTTATTAGGACATGCCCTAACTGGGTAGCTGAGTTGGTTAGAGCATCGTCCCAATACGCCAAGGTTGTGGGTTTGATCCCTGGTTAGGGCACATGCAAGAATCAATCATTGAATGCATCAATAAGTACAACAACCAATCAATGTTTTTCTCTCTAAAGTCAATTAAAACAAACCTTTATGCAGCATCTCCCTAAAAGGTGGGGTGGGTAATCTGTGGTGTTAGATGTCAGGATAATGGGTACTCCTGGTGGGAGAAGGTACCACAAGTTCTTGGGGTACAGTTATGTTGTTTCTTCATCTGGGTGCTGGTTGAGTACAGGTGCAGCGTCAGGACATTAATCAAGCTGACATGTGTGTGCATGGCAGTTCAGTGGGTAAGCCTTTGTTTTCATCCTGTATCTAGCTGTTTTTCACCTGATATGTAGTTCAGGCCAGAGCTGGCCGTGTAGAGCAAGAAGAGAGAACCTTTTGCTACTGACACTGGGCTCCCCTGCTTTCCTGTTGGTCTGACTAGTGTAAGGAAGTTTGTTCAGAATACTGTTCCGCATCATCCCTGCGGCCAGGCAGACAGACTCACATGCTCAGGGGTGCCCCTGCGCAGCGACAGGACAGACGGCCAGGTCTAAAACGAGACACACCGTACACATCACTCCTCCCCCCAACCCTCCCCATCCTGCCCTGCTTACCCAAGAAGGAGAGAAGATAACAAAAGGGACCAGGAACAGGAAAGAGAAGGGAAGAGACAAAGACCAGAGTCTCAACAGCCACAAGAATGAAGACACAGTTGAGGACAGACACAGGAACTGAACAGACAAAGCAGGGCAGGGGACTGACATAAAACGGTAGAAAATTTTCCCAGGGTCTCCACTGGTCCCTAGTAACGGCCTCTTCTACTGTGAGAGAGGATTCCCCAGAGACTGTGACCCCACAGCTACCAGAGTGAAACCCTGAGAGCACAAGGTGTTAAGCAGCTGCTACCGCTGCACCACGCAGCACCCAACACAGGCTGCCCTCCTGGGGACCAGGCCGGCAGCGCTCAGCCTGTGTCGTGGCTCTGAACACCCCTCCCCACCACCACTGGGTATCACAGCCTCTGTGGAAAGCTCAGCCAGTGCAAGAAAACAGTGTGGCCCGTGAGCACGTGTGGAGCCCTCTAGCCACAAGAAGGGGCTGTCCGGCCAGCCACCAGTTTGAACACACTCTTAAGGAATATCCGCAAGGTTCCTGGTCCAAGTCTGCAAACTGAGCTGGGGCATGCTCTCCGCCCAAAGCTGGGGAAAAAGAGCCTGTTGGCATGATGTCAAAACCCAGTGATGATGGTTTTGTGGTCTTTGGCTGTGCTTTTAAACTTCTTGTTAGAGTAATAGCCTGAGGAGTTTACGGGTAAAATATGACCACCACCCTAGAAGTGCACCTCACTCGGCTTCTGCTTCGAAAGCCACCAGCTACTCTCCCCCACCTAGGAGGAGGGAGCGAGGCTCACGAATGGAGTGAAAGGAGAGTCAGCACAGCGCGTGTTCAGCAGGAAGATTCCTTTATAACGGCGGGTTTGATGACACTCGGTACTAGAGGAGGGCCTCAGTCACGGCCACGGGAGGAGGGGAGCAGGTCTGAGGGCCGACACGTTCCAGGGCTGACGTCACATAGACACCCACACTGGGCGTGACTGCCAAGTACCTCCCTGAAGCTCTGCCCACCCACCCACCACCAGTTCCGTCAAGAACTGTGTCACCATTTAATTCTTCGTTTTTGGCCATTGAAGATAAAATCCACCATGATGACAGGATTTCAGCACAAGAGTCTCTTTCCAGTCACGACAGATGTGGATGTCCCAGCTCTTAATGAGAAACAAAAGTCCATTTGACTTCCTCTTGTAAGGACCAGAGAGAATTTTTTTCTTAGTGATCTGTTGTAATATTTATATATACTAAAAAAAAAATAACAACAACAAAAAACAACTAACAGTCCATTCTGTGCTCTGTTTCCCTGGAAGATTTCGCATGATCGCCCCTCCAATAGCTGGAGGGGTCATGTGTCTGGGAACAAAGAATTAAGACACTTCAAAATAAGCAATTAAAATCCTAGTGCAGCACTCAGAAGCAGATGATGGGCCTGGCGGGTCCAAGGGGAGGGAAGCAGGTGCTCTGTTCAGGAGCAGGGCGGGGCCTTTGGGAAAGCCGAGTGGGTAGGGACAGAAGCAGCAACAAGCAGGGGGAGGCCCACTTCCTCCCAGGCTCTCCCTAGGTACGCGCGTGTCACATTGCCCGCACCTGGACTTCTCAGGGCTGAGGACCCTACCCCTCACCCTCCACCCACTTCGGTGACCTGCACGCTAAGTTGAGTGGTCTCTGAAACAGGCTGAGGCCAAGGACTGGGACCCACTCTGGAGCGCCCAGGCAGACCCCTTTCAGCCGATTCCAAGCAAGCACCTGGGAAACTCACTTCCTTGGGCAACCAGGAGGCATGAAGGGAAAAGGCAAGGAAAGGAGAGGCTTTGAAGGCTTGGGAGAGAAGAAAAGGTGACCAGCAACACAGAGGCTTTGTACCTGGCTCGGTTTTACGGGGAAGACCTGCTGCCAGTGTCGCCTGGCCCCTGTGCTGGGGACAGACTGCAGTAAGTCTCTGCAGCCAGCAACAGCCTGAACATACTCCATATCTTTTCATATGTCTATATGGGTATATATTTTTATTTATTATTTTTAACTGAAATAAATGCAACAGATTTTATAAGCTGCTTGGGCCCCTGCCCTGAAGAGTTTATGCCTCTGGGCCCACCACCAGGCGCACCCCAGCTTGCCATCTGCCCTGCCCCATGCCATGGGAAAGGCCCCAGGATGAGCAGAGGGGCTACACACCACAACAGGTGACTGGGAGGAGGGCCTACCTCAGCGAGACCTCTGTTTCTAACCCTGAGAACCTAAGGAGTTGTGAAGGACTTGGAGAGGGAGCTAGGGTTAAAGGTCACCGGGCTTTTTATTGCAGTTGAAGCAGACTCGGACAGGATGGTCCCAGCCTCGGGAAGGGACAGCCCGGCGGTCATGGGAGCACTCGTCGCAGAAGCCCTGTCCGCAGGCCCGGCAGTGGTGCTTGGAGAGCTTGATGCTGAACTCCTTCCGGCAGTTGTGGCAGTGCAGGATCTCGTGGTCGGGCACCCAGTACGCCGGCCTGGCTGCATCCTTGACCAGACCTGTGGCAGGGAGGGAACTGTGATGGGCGGGACACACGGCACCCAACACCCCGAGTCCCGCTGTGCAGACAGGAGTCGTCGGAGCCTCCGCTTGCTCGCTATCCAACTGCACCCAGGACCACCTACGGACATTTGCAACAGACAGATGCCTGGTCTCCCCCATGCCACCCAGGCCAAAAGCTTCGGGGCTGGCACGCAGACACTGAAATCTGCATGCCTGTCAAGCTCTCCAGGTGACCCTAAGGTGCAGCTGCATTAAGAACCACTGGAGTAACGACAAGAACTTAGACTGTGGAGTCAGGACATGTCTTCGTTCAAACCCCACTTCCATCGAGCTTCAGCCAATCAGCAGCTGCACAGGGTTACAGAGGTTCTCCTGGGTGCCTCGGCTTGCTCATCTTTAACAGCCTACCTTCAGGAGCTGTTATGGGGATTACAAGAAATAACGTGTCTAACGCACTGGCCTGGGACCCGAAAGCAAGTGAGCACGGCTCACAAGCTCTCTGCACCAAGGACAGACCCTGCCTCGCCCAGTTACCTGTGAGCGGAGATGTAACCTGAACTTCAAGCCTGGGCAAATCCATCTCTTCCTGCACTCTGGAGTCAAAAGCTCATTATGTGAGCCACAGTAATTAAATCTGCGGTAATTCTGATTACCACCCGCCCAGGGGTCCTTGGTCTCTTCACCACAAAGGGTTAACTTACCCCAGTCCCCGACAACCCTGCCTAAGCCCTCCACACACTGGTGGGTTTCTCTTCCCGTCTTGGTTACAAGTGCCCCTCACAACCAAAGGTAACTTAAATCTAAATGAAAAATAGCTTGGCTGGTGTGGCAGATTAAACACAGCCACACATTTGCTGACGCTCCTGCACCCTCTCTCAAATCTAGGCCGGCTCTGTGCCTACGGAAGACTAGAGCAGTGTCAGTTTCCAGGCCCAGGCCTCAGAGGAGACTGGCAGCTTCCACTTGCCTCTTGGAATATTAGCTCTCAGAGCTCTGAGCCACCAGGTATGAAGTCCAGCTACGCCAAAGAAACCACACAAAGAGGCCTGGAGACTACACGGAGAGCGAGGGACGGTCTGCCGAGCTCAGCCATCCAGGCATCCCTGCCGAGGCCCAGCATGTAAGTTAGGGTGGCTTGGACCCTCAAGGCCAGTCCAGCTGTCGTACTGGAATATCAGGTAGTAACTGCCACTGGAAGCAGAATTACCTTCCGGACTTAAAGTTGTGAGACATGGTAAAATGGTGGTTGTTTGAAGCCTTACTACTTTCAGACAGTTTGTTACGCAGCAGCCAGTGGTATGAGAGAATGGCCTCCAGAAGTAACACCAAACCACTAAGGCATGCTGCGGAAGTAAGCAAGTGTCGATCAGTTTTCGGCCGACTGCCTGCTGCCCAACTCAACCTAGGTCTGCCAGCCTCTGACGAAACGACAACCCAGGACACTCTGCAACCTTTCACCCACGGACACTGTGCTCAGGAGACGCACTGCCGGGCCCACCTAGCGGTATGTCGATGGCTGTCACCACGGCTCCCAGAGTGTTCTGCACAGCCTCGCCCACCTTCCGAGCGATCAGCGTCCCGCCTTCATCATCCGCCTGTGCCTCAGTCACATCTGTAGACAACGACAAAGGAAAAGCCGTCAGCTCTTAGTCACGCCCCAGATGGAAAACTCAGAGGGCAACGGCAGAGCACTCCCGGAGTCTTCTCCCAGGGTACCACTGTGCTGTCCTGCAGTGGTCGCAAGTCTGGGCTCTGGGTCAGGTCAGCCCAGATTCTAAAACTGGGTGACATCGTTAGTTCTTTACCTCAGCCTTCCTTCAAAGTTAAACCGGAGAGGTTCCAGGAGCATGACCTAGAACCTTCTCCAAGAAGAAAACTCAGTCTAAGCCATGTGTGGTAAACACAGGAAAGGAGTGACCTCCTCCCCGGCCCCCACACTGAGGACTAGCACCCCCAGGACTCAGAATGACGAGGCAAGACCAAGGGAGCAGATGCTCTCAGAAGAGTGATGCAGTTAGGGACAAGGTTGGGCATTTGGGAGCCCAGTTCCCAACACCCAGTGCCCAGGAGAGACGGTCCCCACTCCACCCTTGCAGCACCCGGGCCCCACGTTACCTAACTGGACATTCCTGGCTTCGTAGCAGTTGTCACACACCCGCACGGGCACAGGGCCCCAGCCCCGCTCGGGCACGGGCCGGGTCTTGGATGAACAGCCGTCACAGAAGCCCTCCCCACAGGCCCGGCAGTGATGCTTGGTGTCGTTATCTTTAAAGGACGCAGCACACTTGCTGCAGCTCTGTTCCAAGCCCAAAACAAACAGAGGCAGGTAGAATTTGTGTCTGCTCAGCTGAGAACGTTACCGAAACGCACGGGGGGACCACGGGCCCATCCTGAATGGTCCTAATGCAGGGACCCTAAATCCTCCAGCCATGTGGAATGCCCCCACTGAAGCACAGCTGTGATGATCCTTTTCTTCCAAGAAGTGCCTAGGAAGGCTCTCAAATCATGTGGCTGAGTCACAGGGTTCTCAGAAGAGCTAAGTGTCGCCAGAAGGAAAATGAGACTTCGTTTTTTAACGGCGTCTCAAAAGAACCTCTGGGGCCCTGGCTGGTGTGGCTCAGTGAATTGAGCGCGGGCCTGTGAACCAAAGGGTCCCTGGTTCAATTCCCAGTCAGGGCACATGCCTGGGTTGAGGGCCAGTCCCCGGCAGGGGATGCAGGAGAGACAACCATATATTGATATTTCTCTCCTTCTCTCCTTCCCTTCCCCTCTAAAGATAAATAAATAAAATCTTAAACAAGGGTAAAAAAAGAAGAACCTCTGGGAAGCTGGTGAGGAACGAGTTCCCTGTCACAAAGTATTTGGACCAAAGCTGGGTGCTCCTTTGCTGTGGGTGCTACAGAGGTTTATGAATCAAGCCAAGGATGACCCTAAATGATCTCTAAAGGTCCCTTTCCTCCAGATTCTGTATCTGTGGCCTTACACACCTGATCAATAATGATTGGCCCTTGCAGGTAAGAAAACTAAAATCCACCACAAAGAAAGTATTTGCAGGATAACACAAAGGGATGTCAGCGGGCGAAGAGGACACCAGCTGCCTTCAAGTAACCCCTTTTTCAATACTCTGGGAGCTACCCTGCCAGGGCGGGAAATTCCACGCCTCCCCCACAGAACAAGCTCAGGACAGCGTGGAGCGGACGAGCAAAAAGGGCCGCGCCAGGGATGCGGCGCGTCCTGCCACACATACCAGGATCTGGGAGTTGGGCCTCCAGTAGGCCGGGGCTATCTGGTCTGTCAGCCAGGACGTTACAGCCTTGGTGGGCCCCAGGCTGAGCTCAGACACCGACTGGGCCATGAAGTTCACCCCGTCCAAGAGGCGCTGGGCAGCATTGTTGTTGTCCTTCAGAAATCCATCGGTCTGAAATGAGAACGCAGGCTCCCATCATGCTCTGAGTGCAGGGAGTCGAAGGAAAAAGGGAGAGGGGTCTTGGGTGAGTTGCACACTCGTCACGGCCAACTCAGAACCACAAAGCCCTGGCAAAGAAAAATGGGGACAGACCAGGAATCCCTCTGGCTTCTAGGCAACACCACACCAACGAGTCATTACTGACTTATTCTCTTCAAGGTGCATAGCCGTTCAATTCAGAACTTACTTTGCCCATAAGCAAGCTAAACGAAGTCTGTCCAGAAGGTATCCAGCCATGTAATATGAAAAATAGAGACATCTACTGAAGAAGATATAAGATACAAGAAACACTGTACACAGGATAGTGACACCTCAGTCCCCTTCAAAACAGGAACCTGGTACCTCACATAGTTCTCCCAATCGCCATCAGCTGCCCTGTCATGTTTTCCTGAACCCTGATGGTCTCAAATCTCTTCCCTTTCAAAGGAGATTTTAGTTTTGGGAAAAGCCAGAAGTTGCAGGGTGAGTCACCTGGGTGATCTGATGTTGTGCCAAAACACTCTGCATGAGACATGATGCATGAGTGGGCACGTTGTCATGATGAAGCTGCCAATCACAAGCTGCCCACAGCTGCAGGCCCTCTAAATTATCTGAACAGTTTCTATGGAGGAATGTTCAGACTTAACACACAATTTGATGCGGATCCATTGCTCTACTCGCTCAGTCATTTTGAACGTGATGGCCGCACAGTACACATGCTCACTCAACAGCATCTACTGCCCCCACCGACTAGTACAGTGAAGTCATCACTGTTCGTGCACACACACTCCAGTCCACTCTCCTTGTTACATCCACTCTCCTGCCAGGGTGCATCAATGTCACACAAACCGTTATTATTTTAACAATGGCTGGACTTTTTCTGGACAGACCTCGTACGGTCCAGGAGGTACTCATGTAAAAATAGCACCTCCTACAGGAAGCCCCCTGCCCTAGGCTGGGTTAGAAGCCCTTCCTCTCAGTTCCTCTAATACCTGTACATCTCCAGGATTCCTATTTCCACAGGTAAGTGAAATATCTGTTTATAGGCTTGACATATGAGACTGAAAACTCTTGGAAAATAATAACCTTTTTCACTTTTGTATTTTTTCCAAGTATCTAGTTCAATTCTGAGCACATGATATTCAACAACTTATGCTGAAATAACAAATAAATGAGTGAATGAATGAACAGAAAGCAAGGAGCATGTATTTCCCTAATTCTAAGGACTATGAGGAGTACAGCCTAAAAATAAACTATAGTATTACTGTTTTCTTGGACTATAAACTACCTTGCCATAGAGATGTTAACTTTTACAAGAAAGTACTAATGCCAATCAAAAAACAAAAGACAGCCCTGGCTTGTGTGGCTCAGTGGGCTGAACACTGGCCTGCGAACCAAAGGGTCACAGGTGCAAATCCCAGTCAGGCACATGGTCCCAGTCAGGCTCATGGCTGGGTTAAGGGCCAGGTCCTAGGTGGGGGGCACTCAAGAGGAAACCACACTTGATGTTTCTCTCCCTCTCTTTCTCCCTCCTTACCTCTCTCTCCAAAAATAAATAAAATCTTTAAAAATAAATAAATAAGACAGTAATAAAACACTTCATGAGCAAATTATACTAGAGTGAGGCCACATTAAATCCACAGAACAGAATGAATGGCCTGGGCCAGCCTGTCAATGGGGTCGGCTCCAGAAGGGAGACCACACCGCAGGAACAAATTTCAGTGGGGCTGGAGGCCAGAAAGAAGAGGAACAAAACAGTGAGGAAACCGTCAGTTTTACGGTACCCGAAGGATCCAGGAAAGCTCAAAGTTGGGTCTGCAGATAGGCCTTTCGGGCTGACCAGTGGGGCTTTAGGAATCACCCGGCAAGGAGAACATCACCAAGTAAAATACATCCCTTAGAGAAAACTGTTCAGCGTTTTTCCACGACAAAAAAAGTTTTGGATGTGTTGTGACTTATGGGTAATTCCAAGTGTGACTGGTGGTTTAACGCAGGATGAAAGCAGAATACCAATGCCTCGTCAACAGATTTGCTTTTCCAACATCTAGAATTCAAAAGTCAAATTAAAAACCTATAGTAATAGTTTTTATATTAGTAAAGGTCTATAGTAATCCCACTTCTTAAGGTACATGCCAAGAAAATTTCCAAAGCAAAGAAATGCCTTTCTTACCTAAAGATGGTCACTATAGCATTTTCTTTAATAAAAGAACCTCAAAAAAACATTGTGAACATTTAAAAAGGGAATGGGGAATCAAACTATAACACTAGATAGAATGGTACACAGTGACAACAAATAAGAATCATGAAAAGTGGAAGCAATGTGGAAATAAAATTGTGGTAGGAGAAAAAGGCAGATAAATGGCATGTTAATTATAATTATATCTCTATAAACATGCATATGAAAAATGAGAAGACTATGAAAACATGAAGTTTTATTTGCTAAAGCAATATAACTATAGATCAATTTTTCATTTATTTAAAATTGTGCTTCTAATATTTATGCAGAAAGAAATGAAAATAACAACCTAAAACAAGAAAGGCTCTCCAGATCAGGCCTTCCTAAGCCACCAACATATGAGATTCATGGTTAACCTTAATTCTAAACAAGGTCCACCTTCCCACACACATGAATAACTGAATGATGCAGGAGAAAGAAGAATAAATAAAGCTGCTCTTACTCCAGGCCACACATGCACAATCTCTGTCCGCACCACCGTATCCACAGGATCTTGGTTCCCAAACCAGTACTGCCGGCTACGATAGACCACGCCGCAGTTAGGACATTCGATCACATACCTACAAGGAATGCAAATAGATACTATTACCCAGCCAGGCGCCTGGGGAGACGGACACACCAAACAACCCTTAGCTATGTCGTTTAAACTCACCCAGACCAGGCATATTTTGCAAGACCCATCCAGGGGGAGTCGGTGGAGGCAGATGTCTTGGGCACTACGCTGACTTCCTTGCCTCTCTCATAGCAGGCCTGAAACATGGAGCACTCTGCCAGCTTCTTCGCTGCACACCAGCCCCAGGGCCTCTTCACGTCCCGGTGCAGCCCCCATGCCCCACAAACCATACCAGCTAAGGGTTTACTGACCCTGAATGGAGCCCATCGCAAGAAAGTTCATTTCTGTAAAGAAGCCAGTACCCTGAATCGTCATGAATTGAATGCATACCCATCCTGGGCCCCAAAACTGAGCTGTAAACTATACACCTGTCACAGACGGAAGAAATCAAAACTGGACTCCTGAGGAGCACTTCCATTCTTAAGGAGAACAAAGAATCAATAGACAGAACTCCTGCATACAAGTTCAAGAGAACAAGTTCAAGAGAAGGAGGGGAAAATAAGCTTAAAAAATCCCCTCTAAAACCCATGAGGCCCCAGCAACAAAGACATGTGAGTTCCTTTGGTCAGAGCTGGGGAGAAGTCCCAGAGATATTCGATTCGAATGTCAGATACTTTGAGATGCAGCAAAGGTGCCCCAAGCCAGTCTTCCCAAAAGGAGGGCGTGACCAGCAAGCCAGCCACTGAAGCAGGGGGAAGCTGGGAGGACTCACCTTGCAGGTGTAAACTCGGTTGTCATACTGGTGAGAGTAACTGCAGCGGCTCTTGGCTTCGTGAGGTACTCCTTCCTTCCCATGATTCATGCTGTTCTTACATCCAGCCCTGAGTGAAGCCCAAAAGCTGACAATGAAGCGGCCAAAGAAGCCAAGTGACTTACGCAGAAGACTCTGACCCTGAGCCAGACACAGGGCCAGAGCCAGACCCTGGATATTAAGTAGGCCCCAAACACAGAAAACAGAGAGGGCCGTCTGTCTCAGAAACCCACGCGCCTCTCTTATGCTTGCAATAGACATCACCACAAAGGCAGAGCAATTATTACTCGTGTATGAGGAAAAAAGGAGAAGGGAAGAAATGCTTCTCAAAAAACCACCTGGCCTCATCTTAGGACTAGAGGAGCCAGAAGATAATCAGCTTGAAAAGAGATTTATCCTGAATGGCTCTCAGGATATTAAAAAATCCAAACAGCCCTGGCCAGGTGGCTCAGTCCTTGGAGTGTCATCCTGTGTTATCTTTCCAAGATAATCCTCAGTTTCTCCCTACCCCAGACTGTAGAATCCAAGACCCAAGTCCCTTTTTACAAGCTCAGAGCCTGGCAGGTGGCCTACAGGGTTCGATGCAAAAAGGCTGTTCATCACAGAAAAGGCTCAGGTGTCTCCTCCTATAGATGCGCAAACGTGGAGGACCCGGACCGTGGCCCTAATGTGAGCAAGGACAAGACGCTGGTGAGGGGGTGGAAGGGTGCGGAGTGAGTATCTGCACAACATGGAAACTGCATCCGACTGTGCCACTCTGCATTTAAATCCCCTGGGCTTCATCTGACAAGTCACCAAACTGTGATTTAAGAACCATCAACAGCTCAAATTAACCCACTGATTCTCCAAGTGTGGTCCCCAACCGGCAACATCAGCATCACCTGAAAACTTGTCAGAAATGCAAGTTCTCAGGCCCAACATCAGACCTACCAAATCAACCTGTGGGGGCAAGGCCCAACAATCTGCTTTAACACGTCCCCAGCTTTCTCTGAAGCGCGCTACTCTTGGGGGTCACTGCTCTGCTCCCCAGACCAGCGTCACAGGCATCACTCAGAAGCGTGTCAGAAATGCCGAGTCTCACCCAGACCTGCTGATCCAGAATCTGCATTTTAACAAAACTACAAAGTGATGTGTACACACACTGAAGTTTGAGAAGCCCTGCTCTAATGCATTGTCCTCATCTCAGGTTCACATCAGAATAATCTCAAGAGCCTTTTAAATATACCAATACCAACGCCCCACCCATGATCCATTGAATCAGCCTCCCTAGGGGTGGGGCCCAGGCCTAGATCATTTTGAAAGCTCCCTGGATAATTCTAAGCATTTGCTCTCACGGTGAAAGGAATCAACAAGGACTGATAGAGGCCGCAGAGCTTTGCACACTGGGGGTATCAAATATTAGTTGGAGAAATGGAATAACCATGACTGAAAGCCCTGGTTGGAGAAACATAAAAAAAAAAAAAAAAAAGGCAACCTGAAGCCTGAAGTATTCTATAGTAAAAACTGCCCAAACCAGAAGCCAGTCAATTTCACATCTCAACTAGGTTGAAATCTTCAGGGGATTCTTCATAAGCATCTATCCTGGAAGCCAATACCACCTCACAGTGTGGTCCCCTGACCACCAGCAACACCAGGGAACTTGGAAATCACCATCTCAGGCCCCACCCCACCCGTAAATGGGAACCTGTAATTTAACCAGACCCCAGGTGATCTGCATGCACACCGTTCTGAGTCGCTTTTCCCAAGATGGAGAGATGGCTGGCCTCACTTACCCACAGCTGAGGCACAGGGAGGAGCAGGTGAAGTACTCATCTGGAAAAAAGGAGCTGTGTGCCATCTGGTCATCGGGGATCTCGCCGCTGAAGCGGTCGCTCAACGCCTGGTGAGAGGAGAGGTGACATGAGGCACTCAGCACGCAGCCCTGCGGCTTGGCCCTTCCCCCGCCTGCCTTTCTAAGATGCCCTCACTGCTGGCTTATTTCTTACAGGCTCCACGGCAGGAAGAGGGAACTTACCTTCAACTTTCTTGGACCAGAGGAAGTTCCTGTGGCGAGGACTGCACCGGTCCTCACCACAGGAAACCTCAGAAAGCACCAGTCCACTTTCCAAGTGGTCGGAAGTGAGCAAAGTCACTGTTCCCTCCTAATTACCTCGGAGGTTATGAACCCCTCGCACTCAGCCTTTCATTCAAAACCACCACTGATATTGACTGATGCCCACTTCATCCCTGTGAGGCTGGGACCCAGCCACGGAGACCTGGAAATGGCTCGTCTCGAAGGCAGAGGCAGAGCGGCGCGGTGAGCTGGGAGTTCCGTGGGCTTCTAGCCAGTTCCCACCACAGCACACATTTAGAGTTCACTGGGCCACAGCACCGTCCCAATGCAGAAAAATGTGTCATCGGCCAAAAAACAAGGAAGAATTATTATAGTGTTTGGCAGCCTTTTATCAGCTACAGTAACCTAAAAGTCAACAAAGGACCCAACTAAATGCCAAAAAGGAAGATGAAGTATTTGCAGAGGCAAAGTGAAAATTGTACGTTGAAAGGCATTTCCATTTCTAATCCTGTTTTCACACATTGTATTATATTGAAACTATTCTTCAGGATGACTTTTCCCCCCCTGGCAGGCAGGCCCTTAGTCATATGCAGCGGAAGAATTATCTAAATGAACAGAAATGGGCTTTCTAGGCTTCCAAAAACCATTAAATGTACACAGTTCCAAGCTTCTAATCTTTTAGTTTCCCACTCTGAGGCAGCGGGGCACTATTCGCGGGAAGAGAAGGAAAAGTAGCCTAACACAAAAGGACAAGATGTTACTTACTTTGGTAAAAAAGCAAAATAAACTTTAAGGTGAGATCAGAAAAAGGGCAGATTAGGTTTTAAACTAAGGTTCTCAAGCTCTGAAAGCAGTTTCACTTAATGAGAACTTATTTGTTAAAGTTCCTTTTCCTCTTTTCAATGAAGTCTTAATACCATGAGCTGCATACTCAGGTGTTACAAGGCCAAGCGATACCAATGTTGAATCAGGTCAGGCGTAAGACAAGAGTAGAGGCCAGGAATGTATCACCCTGAGGATGCATGACTCGTCTAACGGCATTCAAATTCTGCCTCTGCAGGGACAGTGCACAGCCCGTAAAACATCATCTGCCCTCAATGGCCAACCAAGTTGGCCGTCCTTGACTCAGACACCCCCAGAAGAGATCTCACAAGTAATAATGTAATAATAACACAGGTAAGTCCTGTCGTCTTGGGGGTAATTTTTTACATGCTAACTTAGGGAGAACACTAAGACTCTGAAAGATAAATGAAATATATATGAGTATTAATGAGAATAAACGAGAAGCAAGGCAAGTAGAATCACTCACTAGCTCATATTGTCCTCTTCTCTCCCACTTCTTAACGTGACCCAACCTTAGGGGATTTTTTTGGTCTCACCACTTCCATGGAACCTTCTCAACCACTTTAGACACGCCACACTCTGCCTTCTCTGATGGCCTGTTGTATTCAACCCCTAAACCGGCACTGAGTCATTCATGATGCAAAGCTTTGGGCCTGCTGTGTTTCATCTCCTAGGCTAGATTGTAAGTGCTATGAAAGGAGTGTCCTACCTCTACATCCTCTAACCGCCAGTGAAGGCCCTAGCAGGCACCTAACTAGGACCTCTGGAACGAAGTAGCCCAGCACCAACCCCCACCACACACACACACACACACACACACACACACACACACACACACACACACACCTTGCCCTGCCCTCCCCTTCTCACCTTGGCTCTGCCTCTGCACCAGGCTTCATCACCCAGGCCCACAGGGCCTCTCTCATTTTAGGTTAACTACTCCCTGATTGGCCAAACCACTGATAACTCTTAAGGCTCTATTTCTCGCAGGTGTGTGCATAACTCTCTGGGGCTA
>PVKM010033198.1:0-16081 GCA_004027735.1 Carollia perspicillata
GGGAAATGGGACAACTGTAATGACATAATCAATAAAATATATTTTAAAAAAAGAAAAGGTGAATAGGGGATTCTCCTCAGGAGAACTACCATGTTAGCTAATTGGTACCCTTGGAGCTAAAAAACACCATTATTGTATATCCTACAAACAGTATTTATAGGTTACCAATAATAATTGTAAACCAAGATGGATTTAATTTGTGTTCCTATTTCAGAGATTGTCAAGTATGAAAATTATGAATTTCAGAATCATTTATGTTGAGGCACAGAAGAGGGCTCATTTGAGGAGCTTAAAAATGTAGTTTGTATTCCAAAAGCAGAAATTGCAAACAATGAAGTCTAAAGGGCTGTTAAGATGCGAGTGTGTGTTTTTGTTTGGGATGCAGGTGAGAAGGCAAGTTCCAGACAGTTTGAATATATAATTACAAAGCAGAATACGTCATTAGGATGATGTTTTATATTGGGAGGTATTGCAGGATGGAGAGGGAAATAGGCATGGAGACGACGATGTGACTTCATCTTTCTTATTAGGCCTTCGGGCTAAAGGTCTTTCTGTACCAGCCCAGGCTGGTGTCTGTCCTCGGTTTAATAATTTTCACAGTCTCGCAAGAGGTTGAAGTTGCAGGACCCAGCACAAGCAAAGATGCAAGAGGTCACCATCCTTACAACTGTTTCAGTTTGTGTCTGGGCAGCGGTCCATGGTCTTTGTTAAGACTTCAGAGAAAATGTAGAGGGTGAGATGCCATAGAAATTGTTTATCCCTAGGTGCAGATATTTAGTCATATGCTGAATTTTAAGTAAACATTAAAATGTTAGTAAAAAATATTTTTGATATTAATTCAAAGTTCCTACAAACCTTAAAGTAAAATTAGGTATAGCACAACTGTCCTGAGAGAATTAATCATTTCTTTATCACTAATCAGGGAACATTTTCCCAAATGCCAACTCTTGCCCACTAATCATTCCCTCTACCTTCTGTGGATCCTTGGTTGCATGCCCAAGCCCTCTCCCTGACCTCAGCAGAGTTGGCTGCTGTTGCGCACAGGCTGTCCTTGAAGACCACCTGGGAACCTCAGATTGTGCCCAGTGCAGCAGCCTGCCGGAAACGGGCTACTGCCAGCGCAGAGCAGGGAACACCTGTGCATCACAGTCAGCTCTGGCCACTCTTCCACTCTCAAGGATCTTGTAAGATACAGGTCGAGTCTTTGTCCAATGATGTATTAGGTACGGATACTCCTCAGTTCATCTTGTCCCTCCTGCACCATCTGTACTGGGTAAGGACTTGTGAAACAGGTAAAGGGAATTACAAATTGGGGGATGAGTAAGTTGCCTGTAATTCCCAAACTGCCATGATATGAGTAGGATTTCATTGCCTGACTGTACACCAAGAGCATCCCTCTTATTGTAGAGGGGCCCCCACACATACTCCAGACACACCATACATTCACACACTGTGGTCAATTAACTTGTACTGTGTCTGGTACGATTAAGTTAAAACTCAAGAACCAACACCACAAACATATGTGGAGTTTTCCATTTTGACCTGGCCCTTTGCTGGGTACTCGGGCTCCAGGCACAATCCCTTCCTTCAAATAGCTCACAGTCTCAATGGAAAGACAAAACATAGGTTCTTATACTTAAGGAACTGTAGAACAGATACAGAAACACTAATATCTATAAAATTGCTTTCCTTCTCAAACCACACTTTTAGAAGATAAATCAAGTAAGACTTTACATAAGTAAACAAACATAGAGTTCATAAATGGGAGATGCTTCTGTTTTTCTAAATCGGTTCCAAAACGCAGCTTCCTCACTCTCCCTAAATAACCAATACTTCAGTTTTCAAAACTTCTGGAAATTATTAATTTCTTGCAAAATAATTTAAGGTACCTGTATCCTGCCTTGGAATTTAGGTAGGAAAAGACAGTGCTTTGTGAATTTTTTTGTATTCAAATCACAGTGATATCTCAGTAAAGGTCAGCTGACCAGGTATTCTGCTAGGCAGTCTCCCCATTTACCAACAATGTCACCACCCACCTAGTGGTCTCTCTTTCATATGTAAAAATGAGCATTTTAAAATCTTACATCTTTATCAGCATAGTTAAGAGGAACGGTCCTAATTGGAAATCTATTTATTAGGCTCCCCATATTGTGGGTATATTTGTTCCAAATATGTGCAGGCTCAGCACCATTTTTCAGTTGTTATTCCTTGGGTGATACGAATAAATCATAGTGTTCAACAAAAAACCACCTTGGAGTTCAGAATGTTTTTATTATCTATCAGAACAGAAGTTTGTATAACTTATCATGCTATTTTTTTCTTTCTTTGTGACATAAAATTCAATTGTATTGTAAAAATCTGACTGGTTAACCTTGAGGCACTAATGAGATCATTATATCAAGTGAGAGTATTTTATTTTAATATAAATACTTCCACCCAAAGTAGTTATTCCACTTTATTACCAATATAAGAAATAGGAATTTGCTTTTTTAAAAAAATTGCCTTTATACAGTTCATAAATAGCTAGAAAAGCATAATATAAAAAAATATTTTGGCATTCACAAAGTAGTAATTCTAACTGATTTTAAAAGTTAATATTGAGCACATTAAGATACTGAAGCATTGGAAAAATTGGAGAAGACCAGAGACCTAGATTTCAAACCTTACTCCACCACCTGACAGTGGTATCACTTGAACAAGTCACTTAAATCTTCTCTCCTCTTTCATAAAGTGAGGCTGATAGTACCCCTAACCAGGATTTGAATAATTTAAAAATTTACTGACTACTTACTATTAATTATTAACCCTCCTAAGCACTTTAGATGTACTAACTCAAGCCTTGCAATTATCCCAGTAGTAGGTGTTATTATTACCTCCATTTTATTGATGAGGAACTTCAGGCCCTGACAAGTTAAGTGGCCCACCTCAGGGCACCATGGGCTCTCTGCTAGCTAACAGGATTACAAGGGAATAGCCATAAACTCTGTTTACAGTGCAAAGTAAGGAGCCGTAATCAGCTTAACTGGCTTCTTGATCACCAATAAAATGACCTTGAATAAATGATAAGCTTACTTTTCCCTACTGAAAAGCACTTTCAAAACACACAGTCCCCCTCTTCTTGCTCATGAAAGCCACAAAGTAAATGCATGACACTAGGTGCTCTACAAGGGAAAATGTCATTTCCATCATTATGTTAAGAAATCTTCAGTTAATGGTGAGAAGCCAGAACCTAAGAAACATATATCAAATTCATACCATAAAATAATCTCTCTTTTATACTGTAACTCATTTTGTGTGCTTATGAATAGAAATCAATTAAAACACAACAGGGAAATGTGATTTCTAAAAAT
The DNA here is from genome assembly GCA_004027735.1 of Carollia perspicillata. Lineage (NCBI taxonomy): Eukaryota > Metazoa > Chordata > Mammalia > Chiroptera > Phyllostomidae > Carollia > Carollia perspicillata. Next base: position 3,351 of record PVKM010033198.1, read on the forward strand.
ATTAATTCTGGGCTTAATGAGGTAAATAACTTAGTATATATTATTTGCAAAAACATAGGAAACCCAAAACCGGCTTTCCCCCCCGGATCTTCTCCTTTCCCCCTTTGGTTTTATTAGCTGCTAGCACATCTCCTGAAAAATCTCTGTGCAATTGAATATTCTACTCTAGTCTTAGCCAGAAAAAGGATTTGTCTGCAGTCTCTAAAGTCTTTGTGGGGTACACCCAGAAAATATTGTAAAACAGGGTAAAAGCAGTCAGTACCTGCTGTAGACTAAGAGTTCACATTGTATTTGCAGTATTGAACTTGATGACCCCTTCTGACCTTTCGGACTCCAAATTCTGCTAATTTTCCCCTTCAGTTCTCAAGACTAGACATTTGTCATTTTGAGTAAACTTCAGGCCTCTTCCAAACAGCCTTTCTTTCTTGCCCTTACATCCCAATCCACACGAAGAGCCTAATAATTTATCTGATTCCATTGAGAGGCACGGATGCAGAACTGTTTCAGCTTCAGTGTAAACAATAAAAAATGACAGCCCTGGGTCAGTTGTGTTATAAGAGACGGTGACTTGGGACAAGAGATGTTAAATCAAAACCAGGGCTGTCAAGATATAATCCTTAAAGAAGAAGAGGAGAAGCAGTAGTTTCTTTACCATACATATCCTGATTCTTTGAGTTTTCTTTTGGAAGTTCTGGGTGAATCCGGAAACACACAGGTGATATCCCTGTGCTGATCCCTACACTAGTATTTTTGCTTCCTATCTATTCTGGTTTCCTCTTTGGGTAGGATACACTTAATTCCAGAAAATAAAGTTTATATATGCACAGGGACATTTCCAAATATGAGCAGGAGGATTTAGGCTACTTTTCTCCACACTGGAATGAAAGGAAGAAAATCACGACCTCTCCCCAAGATGAAAAAATGTGGAAATATGAGAGGAACTGAGAAATAATCTTTGGCATTGGCTTTACCTAAAGAAGATATATTCAATACAGAACACTGTCATACAATTTGAGGAACTTAGCCTTCTCAGTGGTATATTTTGCCATTCACAACTTTGGTCAAAAATTCTAGGTTATTGTTTATAAGTAACTTTTCAAAAAATCTATATTACAAAGGATATCAAAATAGATGTGTCTATAATGTCAATAGCTGTTTCTTGATATGCTTTATCTTAAAAATATTCTGATTAAGGCAGCTTTAAGATAATCCCCTTTCGCTGATCTTGGCAAAGGATTTTTAGCAAGTAATTCTATTTAAATTACAACACAGAATTAATCCTTTTCATTCCTTAAGGCAAAAGGAAAATGAGAAGAAAACAAAGTATGTAAACTGGGGTTGAGATAGGTACAATGAATTCTTTCTTTCTAAATTGAAAAAAGTGAATGAGGTATTTTTATTATAAGTAAATCCTTTATATTCATTTTGCTTCCTCCTCCAGGAGAAAAAGTCTGTTTTATGAGACAGGTATAACATGCTAATTGTGTACTGGCATGAAAATTTATGATCATTTCCAGAACACATAAAACTAAGATTCTTCTGTCGGTCAAAATGAAAGGTAATAGAAGAACAACATGAAGAAATTTTTCTCTTATTCTTAATTCTGGAGAAAATCCTGAATTGGGCCTATCTCTCTGAATTTGATGAAAATCTAGTTTATAAAATGTTGCAGACAGGCTAATCATTGAAGCTTTACATGCTGTTTTTTTCAAGTCTAGGATTTCTTGGAAAGAATTTTAAAAAGATAATCAATGAGGGAAAAAATGAGTTCTCATGGTCCAAGATGGTGATTATCAACACGTCAAGCAAGCAACAGGAGAGAGGAGAAATGCAGAAGAGACAAAGGCCATATATGCATTGTCTTTCAGGAAGTTTCATCAAAACATTTATGCTTAAGTACCGCTGGCCAGACTTAGAACGCCATGTAAGAGCAAGGTAAATGGAAGTGCAGTTGATGTTGGGTTGTGTTTAGACAGAAACAGGGTTTGGGAACCATGAAAGAAGCAACAGATACTCAGGGGCAACCAGCAGGTACTGACACACTCCATTTCTCTGGCTACCTATAGACTCCTCTCATATGTGGGAAAAAGCTCTGCCCCTCCACAAGGCACCCTCTGTCCAAGTCCCATCTAGTTGCAGCATCTAGCTTCGAAGTCCAGGATGTCTGGGTGATATGATGCATTAACCCTGAATATGAGAGGTAACTCATGGTCTGACAATCTGCAAAGTAAAATACAGATTATTTCTCCCCTCGCAGTATACAATGATGAAGTGGGAATAGGATTTCCCTTTAGGAAAATTAGTAGTACAAAGCCATTACTGATCCTTTGTAATTATCAAAACCTACTGGTCAAAAATTACGAAGACTCCATTCTCTAGAACCAGAATAAATTCCTTTAGTAGGTAACCTGGTTACCTACCCTGGTTCTGCTGTCTGGGCGTAACCTCTTTTTCTATTACTTTGGCCCTCACTTCCCATTGGGGAGCTCCTCTCTGCTATATTGTACCCCATGTTCACATGCACAGTAAGCATTGGGCTTTGCTCTTAGGGGTGGCTGTATAGCGTCTGTAACCTACCTCCCACTGGTACAGTTTAGTGAGCCTGAGAATTATGTTACAGACTGAACAATTACAGGTTTTTGCAGTTCAGTCTTGTTGGTTGAGATGGAGATATGCAACGGTCAGTATTTATAATTCCTTCAAGAGTATTCACTTACAGTCAAGACCAAGTGCAAAGAACTAGCACACAAAATTCTATCTGGGCATAGATTTTAAGCCTAATGAATCTGGCTTTTAATTATGGTAGGATGTAGCCCTGCCCATTCCCTCTCCCTTCCATTGTCAGACCATGAAGTTGCTACCCTGGGGACATCTGAAAAAGTAGGTTTGCTTAGGCTCCTTAGGCTGCCATAGCAAAATACCTGAGACTGGGTGTCTTCAACAACAGGTGTTTATTTTCTCACATTTCTGGAGGCTGGAAGTCCAAGATCAACGTACCAGTAAGGTTTATTGCTGGTGGGACCTCTATCTTCTTGCTTTGCAGACAGTCACCCTCTCACCATGTCCTCACATGGCCTGCCCTCTGTGCCCTTGTGAAGATACAGTTCTGGTACCCCTTCTTCTCTTACAAGGATATCAGTCCTATGGGACTAGGACCCCATCCTATACTCCATTTAACCTCAACAACATCCTGAAAGACCCCGTCCCTAAACATAGTCAGTCACATTGAGAGTAGGACCCGAACACATAAATTTGGGGGGAAAAAACAAATTTAGTTCATAACAACAGGCTTGAGAAAAAGACGACATTTGAACTGATCTTTGCCACTAGCAAAGTCCACAGTTGGCTTGGAAATTGCTTGGAACTTCCAGCTCAAGTTGCTGCCCTATTTTGGATTACAGAAGTTGCTGGCTAGTTTAATCCTGCAGGGCTTTAAATTACCATACTCTCAGTTTGCATTATAGCCAGAGGCAGAGATCATTGAATTTAGCAGAATAATATTTCCACTATCTCTGTTTGCACCCTGCCAAATCTACGTGAACATTTTACTTCTAAGGCCTGTTGAAAGCAACCAAAAAAATGTTTTTTTTAATTATTATTACCATTTTTCCTAAGGCTTTGAGGGCAAATAGGCAAAAAAACTACCTTTGAAGAGACTTTTGGGGATGATGTTCGCAAATGTTTTTAATGACATAATAGAGGTCACCAGTTTTCCAGTCTGCAATGAGTTCTTGTCACAGGGCAACTTACCCTAATCTAACACTACATGTTAATTACAGCATCCCATTTCCATTTTTAATTATATTTATGGATTATGTTATTACAGTAGTCCCAATTTTCCCCCTTTGCTTCCCTCGACCCCAGCACCTCCCATTCCCTTAGGCAATCCCCACACCATTGTTCATGTCCATAGGTCATGCATGAAAAGTTCTTTGGTGGCTCCATTTCCTATACTGTCTTTTTATATTCTCATGGCTATTCCGTAACTACCAATTTTACTTATTAATCCCCTCATCTATTTATCCATGCCCCCACACCCCCCTCCCATCTGGCAACCATCAAAATGCTCTCCATATCCATGATTCTGTTTCTGTTCTGCTTGTTTGCTAAGATTGTTTTTTAGATTAAGTTGTTGACAGATATGTATTTATTGCCATTTCATTGTTCATAGTTTTGATCCTCCTTTTCTTAAAAAAGTCCCTGTGACATTTTATAATGATTTGGTGATGAAGAACTCCTCTAATACTTTATTGTCTGGGAAGCTCTTTATCTGCCCTTCAATTATAAATGATAGCTTTGCTGGGTAGAGCAGTCTAGGCTGTAGGTCCCTGCTTCTCATGACTGAATATTTCTTGCCAATCCCTTCTAGCCTGCAAAGTTTCATTTGAGAAATCAGCTGACAGCCTTATGGGAACTCCCCTGTAGGGTAACAAACTTCTTTTCTCTTGCTGTTTTTAAGATTCTCTCTTTACCTTTAACCTTTGGCATTTCAATTATCATGTGGCTTGGAGTGGGCCTCTTTGCATACATCTTGTTTGAGACTCTCTGTGCTTCCTAGACTTGCATGTCTATTTCCTTCACCAAATGGGAAAGTTTTCTTTTATTATTTTTTCCAATTTCTTATTCTTTCTCTTCTCCTTCTGGCAACCCCATTATGTGCTTGTTGGACCTTTTGAACTTGTTCTAGAGGTTGCTTATACTATCCTTGTTTTTTTTGGACTCCTTTTTCTCCTTGTTGTTCTGGTTGGTTGTTTTATTCTTCCTTATGTTCCAAATTATTGATTTCATTCTCAGTCTCATTCACTCTACTGTTGTTCCCCTGTAAATTGTGCTTTATTTCAATTAGAGTACCTTTTGTTTCTGACTGGATCTTTTTAATGCTGCTAAAGTCCTCACTAAGTTCCTTGAGCATCTTTATAACCAGTGTTTTGAACTCTGTATTTGATAGATTGCTTATCACCATTTTGTTTAGCTTTTCTTCTGGAGTTTCAATCTGTTCTTTCATTTGGGCCATGTTTCTTTGTCTTCTCATTTTGGCAGCCTCCCTGTGTTTGTTTCTATGTATTAGGTAGAGTTGCTATGACTCTCTGTCTTAGTATCATGGCCTAATGTAGTAGGTGTCTTGTAGGGTCCAGTGGCACAACCTCCCCTATCACCCAAGCTATATACTCAAGACATGCCCTTTGTGGGCTGAGTATACCCTCCTCTTGTACTTGAGCTTTGGTTGCTGTTGGCAGATCAATGGGAGGGATTAACCCAGGCCTATTAGCTGCAAGGACTGGCTGTGACCACTGACCATGAACCTCTACCCCTCTGTGGAGGATCAGCTGTGTGGGGCATTGTGGTGGTGCTCTGACATGGTCTGTAGCTGTCCACTGGATGTGCAGGCTCTGGGATTTTCCGGGTGGTACAGGCCAAGGTCAGCCCCTACCTGTGTTTTGCCTGGGGCCACCCTGCCTGAAATATAAAGCAATCTGAGATGGTTGCTACTTGTGCCGGGCTTGGAGATTCCCAGGCAAAGCCACGTTGTGAATCTAGGCTGGTTGCTACTAGTGCCAGGCCTGGAGCCAATCAGCAAGAGGTATGGGGGCTGAGGACTCACTGAGACTGGCTATTGTTTGAGAGAATTTAGGAAGTTGTCAAGCATGAGCCAAAATCAGCCATTTATACAGAAAAAGAGCTTGGCTGGGTTGGGTGGGAAGGTAAGGTGGGTGGGATGGAGTGTCTGGGGATCTGCATGGTGGGACAAAAAGTATTAACCAGGATGATGGAGTCTCTCAGATATGACAGCAGCCTGCTGACTCTGTGGTTCTGAGAGTTAAGGGTTCACAAAAAGGACAATGGCCTCTGCCCACCTTTCTGTCTGGGAGAAAGCTGTCCCTCAGCTCTTGTCTTGATGCCAGACAGTTCTGTTTATCCCTGTATGCAACTGGTGCCTTTCAAGCTGGTGCTCCAGTTCTGAAGATCAGAGTGAGTGAATCTGTAAAAGTCTGTGTGTGGGTTCTTTAAGAGGAACTGCTTGGGACTCTGGAGTTTCTTCCGCTGACTCAATTCTCGCTGATTTTTGCAGCCATAAGTTATGGGGACTTATCTTCCTGGCACTGGAATCCTGGGCTTTGGGGCTTGGTGTGGGCCTGGGACTCCTCATTCCTGAGGTACCCCTCCTGAATTTTTATCCACCATACATGATGTGAACCAGCCTGGTCCACATCTCTGCCCCTCCTACAAGTCTGGATGGATGTGGTTTCTTTAATTCCATAGTTGTCAGACTTCCATTCAACCTAATTTCTGCTGGCTCTGAGTGATGGCTGTTCTATATTTTAGTTGTAATTTTTATATGATTGTGTGAGGAACCAAGCCATGTCTGCCTATGTTGCCATCTTGACCTGAAGTACCAGCATTCCATTTCTTATAAGAAAATTTGAATTAGTTAAAATCAAGTTAAGTTACAAATGACAGAAAAACTCATATAATAGAGCATTAAACAAGGCAACAGTTTATTTCTTTTTCAATTAAACTCCTGCTTTCTATCCACAACTGGTCGGGTACTCTACAGGGTCTGGGTCCCAGACTCCTTCTATTTGTTGTCATAACTCAGTGCTCTGGATTTTGATTTTTGACATCTGGAATACATTGCCACCTCTGTATCACAATGGCCAGATAATAAATATCTATGCTTTCTAGACTGCCTAGCATCCAGGGTTGTAACACTGGCTGTGCCAGTGAGATGCACTTGTAAGAGATATGGAAGGTGGAAGGGAGGCAGAGATTATCTTACAACACTAGACAGAGTGGTGACTCTCAATTTCCAAGAGCTGTGATTGTTTGCAAAACCATATTCTTAACATAGCCAGGTGATAAAATCAGTGACTGTCCTCTGCCTCACAGGTAATGAAGTGAACTTAAAACCAATTGCACTGTAGTGGTTCTCTGACTTCTACTGCGATAGCTCTCCTGATTATTTTGTAAGCACTTAATTCATTGTATTAGATCCTTTTCTGCATTGGATACCTAGAGTGGTTTCTGTTTCCTGGCCTGAGCCCTAGTTGATATACCTACTGTGTTGTGCTTATCTACACGTCCAAATCTGAGCCGACTCACCACTCTCACATCTACATTTCAACCTGAAGAAAGGAGGGAAATGTGGTAGAGGGCAAGCAGTTCCTCTTGAGATCATAACCTCAAAGTAGTACACACCACTTCCTCTAACTTTCCAACAAACAGAATCGCAAGGTCACGGTGAGTTACAAAGCAGGCCAGAGGAGTAGATACTACCAGTGCAAATACAGGATCAGCTAACCCTCAGGGAATCTAACTGGTGAAAGGAAGAAGAGGAGAACTGGACACTGGGGGGCAACTAGCAATCTCTACCACAGATCCCCTCAGCATCTCACCCACTTTCAGCAGCAAAGTGATCTTGGTTTCCACTTAGCAAAGGGAAGGTATTGACTGAAAAGAGAATAAAAAGGGCTAGAACCCAAACCAGACAATGTTTTGACAAATAAGTGTCACATTTCAGTAGCAGCCAACCACAGGCTAGACACAGGAAAAGGTCATCTTGTCATAAATTTAATTCTATCCGTAAAACATACATAAGGTATTGAATTCCCTTCCTCTCATTCTGGTCCTCTGAGATGCACCACGGCCACCCCCACACACCCAGGGGGCACTAAGTAAAGCAGCATATTTCGGTTTTCTGCTCGGTGTTAGTCCCACTTCCTCGATGTCCCCGGAGCACTGAGTCACCCAGGTCTTTGTTGTTTGGGGCAGAAAATTCAGTACCACATATATTCAGTTATTTTATTTTCTTAAGATATTTTTATTATGACCCTTAGTCATAACCTTTATTATTTCTTTTTTGTGGCCTCTCTTTTTAAATTATTCTGTCCAAAAAAGTCAGGCCCCAATTAGGAGACATTTTCTTTACTTCGGAGAAGGTGGTGGCATTTTCAAAGCTCTAAGCTCAGAGCCTTGAAGAGTTTGGACAGAGAGTAGCACTTGAATCCTATAATTATCCTGTGTTTTGGAGCATGGATTTTGACAGGTGTACAAGGAGGACCAAGTAATGAGAGAATTGGCAAAACAGTTGAATAGTCACTTAATTCACTGGTCAAGGGCTAATTATTGATAGTAATAACAATGGTCTTTAGCTTCAATTCTGGCTTGAAGTCATTTTTCCAATCAGAATTTTAAGTACGTCCTAATATACTAGCTGCAATGTTTTATCCAATCTTTTGGCTCTCAGTTCACTCAGAAAATGCCTCATATAGTACGGCCACATGTTTCAGTACAGGACTGAGGATACTGTAAAGCCTTAAAGACCATCTTGTTCAGCACCCTCACTCTAGAAGGAATTCTCCCCTCATGACCATTGTTCCACTTGTCTCGTCAAACCCCCAACAAATGGTGCCTCAGCTCTCCATCCATAAAACTGAAATAACAGAACCCACTTCAAAGGGTTGTCAAGAGGATTCATTACTTAATATTTGTAAAACCTTTAGGAGAAGGTCTGGAAGATACTGAATACTAAATAAGTGTGCATTCAATCAAAATGAACTATTTCAGAGAAAAAAACTCTGGGTCCAAGGGAATGGAACCTAGAATAGGAGTCCCTGTTCCATTTAGAGATTCTCCCAGAAGAACATCCCCTTCTGTGGCCCTCAGTTTGGTTTGCAACCTTTCTTATCAGCAGCACAGGCTTTCTGCCCCTTTGATGCTCCCAGTATCCACCCCTGCGCTAGCTACTTGTATTTCCCTAAGACCAACACTCAGCTCTCAGATGAGGGCACAAGATAATGCCTAAGGAGGATAATAGTTGACGAGTTCACAGGAGAATTGATTAAACTGTATTAGCTTATTTTGAATAGACTTCTCACTGATGTTCAACCTATTCTCAGATCAGGATACTATTCTGCTCAAATTCACTCAAGGTGAATTCCAAAGACCTTACTGGACTCTACAACATGGCCCCTTTACACTTTTCTGACTAACTAGGCTTCCTTTTCCCTTTTCGCCCCAACCCACCTCACCCTTCCCACTCACACTGCCCCAATCATTTCAGAATCTTCTGTTCTTCTAATATAACAATGATACTCCATGTCAAGGCTTCCTTTCGTCCTTCCCTCACCTAGAACCCTGCAGTTCTGTACCTCCATATCTGCATGGCCCACCCCCTCATCATCCTCAGGTCTTCGCTTACAGTGATTATTACATAGGCCACTCTATATGATAAAGCACCAGCCTGACCAGACCCATATGCTCAGTCCTCCCCATCCCTCTTACCATACCATATTTTCTTCTACAACAATTATCATCATGCATACTACATATTCACTTGTTTATTTGTTCATTTTTGCATAAGCATCTCTATACTCTGCCTCTGGGAGGATGGAGCTTTGGCCTCTGGAATATCCTATCACCATCAACTAAAAAGAATGCCTAGTATGTTGTAGTTGCCCAGTAATATTTGGCAAGTAATTAAATGGATGAATAAATAACTATGTATTCATATATATTTGGAGGATATAGAGCATACTATCTAACTCTTTTTTTCTTTGTTTTCTAATCCTACCACATGTACAAAGCTGCCCAATTTGGGCAAGGACTTCCAGTATTAAATAAGTAAGCCAACAGAGCTTGGCAAATACTGTCCTTCTCAGAACTGACCTGGTCACCATATCCACAACATTCTCAGATTCAAGCACCCCAAATTCACCTGTAACCACTGTCTTCCACCAAGATTCTAATTCAGTAAGCACTCCAAATCATTCTGATGCAGAAGGCCCCTGCACTGCATCTTGATAAAGGCTACACTATATGCTTAAAACAGAGAAGAATTTCTGAAGAAAAAAATAACATTTGGGGGGGAAAGGGGACATTAATCTTAGATTTGTAAGCTCAAGTCTTTCACGGGATCCAGAAAAAGTCTGTACTCAAATTTTTATATCAAAGACAGTGCTTAATAGGTATTTAGAGTTTTGCCTGTCTAAAACAGTACACATGCCCTGGAGATACTGTGAACTGAGCTGCAGACCACCAAAATAAAGGTAATATAGCAAAAAAGCGAGCCACACAAATTATTTGGTTTCCCAGCACATATAAAAGTTATGTTTACACTATACTGTAGTGAATTAAACATACAACAGCCTTATCTATAAATAGTGTACACATTTTAACTGGTTGCTGACTAATTAGGACAATAGTTGCTTGAAGTTTGGGATGGCTATTGCAATTTTTCAAAATAAAGACAACAATGAGGAGTGCCATATCTGGTGACTCTACCTTCCCCTCAAACACTGGAGACCACTGTGGGTTACTAACTGGCTTAATTTCAACATTGTTGTGTCACAGGGAATAGGAGGCCCAATGAGAGGGGTAGGGATAGGGAATGGCGGGATAGCTGGTGGAGCAATCAGAACACAAACAATATTTATCGATTAAGTTTGTGGTGGGTGTGGTTTTGGGGGCCCCCAAACGATTACATTAGTAACATCACAGATCACAATAAAATATAATAATAACAAAAAAGTTTGAAACATTGCACAAGAGTTACCAAAATGTGACACACAAAGTGAGCAAATGCTAGTGGAAAAAATGACACTACTAGACTTGATGCAGGGCTGCCATAAACCTTTGATTTGTAAAATAATGCAGCATCTATGAATCACAATAAAACCAGGTATGCCTGGAATCACAGTCACTAGTCACCTGTGACAATTTGTAACAGTCAACATGCGTGACCCATTGAAGACTAGTTGAAGAGAAGTCTTATAACAAGGGTTTACAGAGCAGAGACACAAAAAGGGCTGGCCCCACTCCCACGGGAGGTGGCTGTGACTCCAGAGGGATATCTCAGGAATCAGGGAGGTGTCCCCTGAGAAGAATGGGAACTCAACCCCAAGCTGGGCTCCCCAGTCCAGAGCACCAGAGCTCAGAAGAGGCTCCCATATGACATCTGTCTGTGAAAATCAGCAGGAATTCTATCTGCCAGAGAGAGAGACTGGAGTCTGCTACAGACACAGGCACCCTCTTAAAGGGCCAATACACAAAATCTCATTTATAGCCACTCACACTGGCCTCTGGCAAAGGGAAGACAGAGCTAATCAGAGTCACATGAGGAGATACTGGGGTTTGTGGTTACAGGGATTGAACTGAACAGACAGCAGCCAGAATCCCTGTGCTGTCCCTCTCCCACACTGCAGACACCACCTTTCTTTGGTGGAACACTCCCCTCTTTGGGCATCAGCCTGGGGCAAAGCAATAGCGCCACCCTCTGGATGCCCTGTGGACCTTGCACCCTGCTGAGGAGTCAGCTGCCTGGGCCAAGTGCAGACTCAGGGGTGTCAGTGCCTGGGTTGGGCAGCCTTGGAGTGGGGGACATTCCCTGCATTTTCCCTAAAAACACAAGCTATCAAAGGTTAGAATATCTTGATTTTCATCTGATAGCAACAAAAACCAAAAAAGTAAAGCTTAAAATTTAAATTTTTATTTTACCATGCAGTATAAAATGAGGAAATTAGATAAACTTCTGCACTGTTTTCTCACGCAGATAACAATAAGTAAATTCTTTAGATTTCTCCTTACCCCTATACTTTTTGACTAATCAGCAAAATTTCAGAAAACTTTCAATATTCAAGTAAATAATTTCCTCTATTTCCTATCACATTCAACTTGTCATCCATATTCTAATTATTTACACATTTTTATTTTATCTTGAGATACAGAAAGAAAAAAGAAATCTATGATCCACCCATATGTTCAGTATTATAATCATCTGGCATTTCAGAAGTACAAGATGAGTTTTACTAAGGCAAAAAATTCATAGCTTTCAAGACCGAGAGATTCTTTAAAGATGCCTCTCCCAATTTCATTAGCTTTTAATTGAACCTTTTCCCATGTGAAAATTGTTAGCTATTGTTCATGATGCTGTGTAACAACCAATCTCAAAATCACAGTGGCAGGAAATAATGCACATGCATTTGTCCCTCCCACATTTGCAGGTCGGCTATAGGAGCTCTGCTTAATGTGCCTGTCCTCTTCTCCGTAGACTAGCAGCTGCCAGGCATGCTCCTCTCCTAGTGGCGGCCCAAGCTCAGGAGAATGAGTGTGCGTGTCAAGCCAATATCCCGAATTAGGTACCATAGATGCAAACCATGTCTTCCTCAGATACCTCATCTGTCTTGTACATTATACCCCTGACTGCAAATTGCTTATGTTAGCAGTATGAAACGTTTTTTTTTTTTTTCCAGGCCAAGAGGTGCATCCACTGACATTTTTCTCTGAACTAATCCGTTCATGCATATACACATAAGGAATTAATGAACTCACAATAACCCAGTATTAATGGTATGTTATCATTGTTAATACATTTATCCAAAAAATGGAAAAACATTTTACCAACAGGTTTGTTAATCTAGAAAATTGCTTTTTGAGGAAGATAACTTTTTCCCCCATCTAACAGAAGCAGAAATCAAAGTCTAAATAGATTAAGGTTTGTAAAAAAAAAACAGTTTCACAAAGGATATATGTTTTTAGGTCATAAATGTTCCACCTTGGTACGTGAGAATCACTAGACCTCACCACACCTTTGCAGTCCACGTGTAACAGAAATTACAAATACTGTACAAAGTTAGTATTGCCCAAATGAAAACATCAGTTCCTAAAGCAGACAAAGCTTCTATCCAGTCAACATTTACATAGTTTCTCTTCATTTCTAAAGATGGAATGCAAAG
>PVKM010033199.1:0-16082 GCA_004027735.1 Carollia perspicillata
TATATATATATATATATGTAATCCCCAGGGTTTTTAGTTCTACTTAGTGGAAGGAATAATTAGAAGTATGTCTATTCCATCCTGCTCACAACCAGAAGTCTCCTTAGGTTACTTTTCATACCTAAAATAACTAGTTGGGAGTTGTATTACTTGTATTTAAATCCCAACTGTGTCATCTTGGATAATTCTTTAAGTCCCTGTTTTCCTCTGTCTACAATGGGATTAAACTAGCATTTGCCTCATAGAGTTGTAGAAAGGACTAAGTATACACACACACACACACACACACACACACGGGCTGAAATATATCTATATCTATATTTATATTATATATCTATATTATCTATACATCTATATATTATATGTATATATATACATATATATCTCAGCCCAATGCCAATGTCAGATATACAGTGAGCACTCAATAAGCACTGAGCTATTATTATTTGCAGTAATATAAAATAGATGTCTGCTGGGTAGATTATCCCAATGCTTGGGTTAGCAAGCCATAGCTTCTTCTTTCAAGGTTGTATCTTGTTATATTCCAGCAGAAGGCACCTCAAGTCCACTCTTGAACTGACTCATACCTGAATCCTGCCTCTCTATTTCATGGCATCTTAAGGTCTCTGTCCTCAAGTCCTAGCTGAAGCTCTCCACTGCCTCGAATGCCCACAGAGGTCTCTCCTTGCTTTCCCCAAAGCATGTCATATACCGGGCTTACCAAAAGTTTAAACACTATGTAGGAGTACTAGTACAGAGAAAATGGAACTTTAAATCTGTGTATTAGTCAGTTTTAATATCAATCACTACTCTTAAATCAGTCATACTACAAAGTCTTGGTTATTCTGTGTTGACCAAAGGCTGTTGAGAGTTCATTCAAACTATACAGCTCTTACAACCTATAAAGCAAAAGGCAACAAAAGTCACAGATACAATGTTTAAAACAATATTTTCTCTTGTCCTTGTAACACTAGAAAGTGTTCCTAAAGCACTTTGTACTCTACGACAAAGGAGTATTAAAACCATCTTTCAAAAATATGATCTTTTCTGTGTGTTTTCTCTAAGAACTCAAACATCTTAAGGCATAATTAGTTAGATAGCTCTGATTTATATAACCCTATATATATCCTGCAAATAAAGATAAATCTTCTTTCTATGTGTCCAAGAAATATTCACAAAATGTGATTTTAAAAAGTCAACAAATTTCAAAAATAGAAATAATGTATGTAACACTAGTTTCGGGCAATATTACTTTGTACCTAGTGCAATTCAATTAGAAATTAATAACACAATGATAACAACAAATCAGAAACAGTTTTTGAATCAAAGAGGAAATTGAAACTGAAATGTGAAACCACATAATAAAACATCTGAGACACATACAAAGCAGTGCTTGGCTGAAAATAAAGTCTTAATTATATCATTAATTTTTTTTAAAGCAAGACTGACAGTAAAAGAATTAAATGTTCAAATCAAGAAATTAAAGAAAATACAAGAAAAAGCATAGTGATATAAAATGAATGAATTAATAAAGATAAAAGCAGAAATTAAAAATTTTGAAAAGAGGGCCAGATCTGAGAAATTCTAAAACAAATTTTCAAAAAACTATAACAAGGTATATACATTATTAGTTAGTTTAATAAATTGAGTTTAAAAGAGTAAGATCACAAATACACAAAGAATTTATGTGAGGAATTAAGTTTAGATACAAGAAAAACTAAAAGATTCAGGAGAGACTACCATGGATATCGCTACAAATTAAATTTGGGACCATGCTTCAAATGAGGCATTACTAAAACTGATCAAAGTGGATAGAAAATATAAATAGATTGATTACCATACAAATCCATGGTCAGCTATTAAAGAGCTACTCCCCTAAAAGCACCTCCGCACAGACATTTTCACTGAAAACTTCGACCAGACCTCTAGGAAATAAAGCCTCTGTGCTTTGTTTTCTGAAGCACGGAGGGAAAAGACTTATGAATGTTTTATGAAGTGAATATAGCCATAAAGACAATACCAACTAATAAAACTATGGTTGGTATTATCAGTACCACTTATGAATATTTACATAAAAATCCCAGATAGCATATTAGCAAACAGAATTAAAGAGTACATTAAAATAATATCACAACTCTACTAAGTAGTATTTACTTCAAGAATGCCAGTATTGTTCAATAATTCACATTTGCCAGAGAAGAAGTAACATAATCATATGACCATCTCCTCAAGTGCTGAAAAGATTTTGATAAAAGCCAACATCCATTTTGTATGGTAGTTATTAATTAAACAGGAATAATAAGATTGGTTGTTCAATACAATTTACAGAGATTACTGGCTAGTCATCTGTAAAAACAGAGAACTGGATTACTGTTTCTGACTTTATACCAAAACAAATTACAGATGCACAGATGCATTAGATTAAATGTAAAAAAAATAAACTTATACAAGTATTAGAAGAAAATATGTGAGATTTTCCAAAATAATCTTGAACCAGAGGAGAACTTGTTCCAGTATCACAGAAAAATCAAGAAACCATAAAACAACAGGTGTATGTATTCACACAACCTAAAGACAAGAAAGAATTCTTCATAGCCTGAAACTCCATGAACAAAAGGACAAATGATGAACTTGAAAAAATATTTCCAATATATCACCGAGAGTTAATTTTCTTAATGTTTAGAGCTCCTACAAATTCATAATAAACAGCTAACAACCAATGTAAAACTGGCGAAGAACTTAAATAGTGCACAGAAAATACAAATGGCTTTTAAACATATATTAATAAATACATGCATAATCTCATTCATTGTGAGACACTTTTTTACACGTCAGATTGGCTACACACCATGTTGGTGAGTTTGGGAGAAGTAGCCATTACCATATATTTTCAGTGGTAGTGAAAGTCGATTTAACTTCTGTGGGAAGCATATTAGCAATATCTGCCAAAAATATGAATGCATGTAATTTTGAGCCAGAAATTCTATTAATAGGAATTTATCCTACAAAGATATTCATAATTTAAAACATTTCATACAAACAAGGATTCACTATAGTATTGCTGTGTATGTTAATTTAATTGTTAAACATTGGAAACAAACAAATGGCCACGATTAGGGGACCAATTTTCTAATTACAGTAGCTACAACACAACAGTCAACAGATTTTACAGAAGAAACAGCACTGGATACATTGATGAGGAGTCATCTCCAAGATACATTATCAAATAAAAAGACAAAAGACAAAACAGTGATAGTGTATGATACCATGTATTTATATAAAACAAAAGTAAATGCACAGAAACACTTATTTAATATAGCTATTTTTATGTTTCCATGATATATATGTTTCATGATTTCTGTAATTTTACCCAAGACACTGGCAACCTTGTTTATTTTTCATGAGTGAACTGGGTACCTGAAGGAAAGACGCAGGAAGGAAGCCTACTTTTCACACTGTGCTTTTGTCTTAATGTCCAACAGGGATTCTTGAGTGTGTGCTTTCAGGAGGAGGGGGAATGGGGTAAGAATGATAGGGCAGGGATTGAAAGCTTAGCAAGAGTACTCCTTGGCTGGAAGCTGGCTTGATCCTGGAGGAGTTCTGGAGTGTGAATTGTGCTCCAGAGTTGGTCCTTCCAGGAGACTAAGGGTCTAGGCTTTTGTACCCTTATCAGTCAGCAATTGGCTGTGAGCCACCCTCAGGAGGGGGGGAATAGCTTCTCAGGAGAGGGGGCTTCTATTGGCCAAAAGCAAATCTCTAGAAAAGGGGTCAGCTCTGAGTAGTTAATAATCTTTACAGCCACTGAGAAAGCAGATTAGAAAAAGGGATCTGGGCCCAATAAATGTCCACTACAACCTCCTTGTACATCTTGAAATCTGAAGGGGATGTATTTACCTCCTTTAAAAAAACAGTGTTAGAGAAGGGTCTCTTTTTGTGGCTTGTCTAGATTCTAAATTCAGCACGAATGCCAAAATTTAAACAGAAAGTTGTTAGCCTGAGAAAGCCTTAGCAAGACTCCAACTTGGGACCACATGTTAGTCAATTTTTCCACCACTATTGGAACAAATTGTGTTCTTTTGGATGAGCACCACATGAAATTGTTGGCTTGCATGTAGGTGACCTTCTGTTTGAAAAATCCACAACTTTAAACACTGGACTCATATTCATTGATGAGAGTCTCCAAGATACAAAGAGGAACGGAAGGAACAGTCGATTCTTGTCTCCCATCCCAGGCTCTCCCAAGACGGAATGGTAGGAGAGCCAAGCACATTGCTTTGCCTCTCTTATTTTTCCACACCAAATGTAGTTGTGAATGCAGTGTATGTTGTACAGAAATAAATTATCCAGAAAAATTGGACAAAAGGCAAGAAGCTGATTAAGTGACCTTTTAGTATCACAGAAGAGCATTTTCTGACGGATTGATTTGAGGGTCATTACCTCTCAGGGAATGTAATTTGTTTGGCTAGCAATTATTTGGGGCCCAGATGTCTCACAATTCTCTAAAGTTAGATGCTAGCTTATCAATACCCCACCCCCGCCTGTGGAGTAAACCAGTTCCATATCTAGCTCAACAATCTGATTTCCACATTCCTTTTCCCACTGACATTTACATCACGGTTCCTTATTTCCTCATCAAATTGTTTTCCCTGTCTCCTGGTTCTTTCATCGATGAGTTAAAATTGTGACGTGCTCATGTTTTATTTGAGAATCATGCTTTTTAAATAATTTGGGAAAATATGCTTTTTCAGCAGAAATGAACAGTGCAAGTTTATGTGGTTAAATGACATACAATGTAGCTTGCTATAAAATAATACATTAGATGACAGTAAATCCCAGTGGAATCAAATACTACCGGATCCACTGTACATCCATTATCTTTTCTCTTGAGGGCAGAGTTGTATGTGCCGTATTTAAATCTGAGCTGGCTGCTGAAATACATCAGATACTGACATAGGTAGTGCTTTGAAAAATGGCTTCATCAGTAAAGAGAATAAAAATAAACATTAGCCATATATTTTTTCCTGGAGCATTTCTCCCCAAAATCCCTTTGGCAGAGCCCTTGGGGCTAAGATTGCCAAATTAGACAAGTAAAAATACAGACTATCTAGTTAAATTTGAACTTCAGATAAAATTTTTTAGTATAAGAAGATCTCAAATGCTGCAAGCATTTTATCTGAAAAGCCCACCTGAGCATCTCAAAGTTGCGCTGGGGTTGTAGGAAGCAGGTGGGGGAAGCAAGGTGGTTTCCAGTAGTGCCAGAAATGCAGAGAATTGCAGGCTAGAGTCTGAGTCCTGTGGGGGGAATACCAAAGGCCAAACCCAGGACGTGGAATCTTGTTATCAGTTCCAAGGAGTGAAAGTTAAAGCCTCTGAGCCGGGAGCTAAGAGGCACTGGAATAGGGCAAACAGCTCCAGCCAGGAGCGGGGCCAGTTAAGGGAATGCACAGAGCTGTTCTCAGGTTGAAGTGTTCAAGTGGGTTTTTATTGCCCATTCAGATGAACAAGTGGATTAGACATATTTAAAAAATTCGAAGAGGACATTTCTTAAAATTGTGGTAAATTATACATGACATAAAATTTATGGTTTTAGCCATTTTCAAGCGTACAACTTAGTGGCATTACGTACATTCACAGTGTTGTGGAACTATCTTCCAGAACTTTTTCATCTTCCCAAATGCAAGCTACCTACTCATTAAACAATAACTCCCCAGTCCCTGGTAACCCCTATTACACTTTCTTTGTCTCTTTATGAATTTGTCTATTCTAGGTAACAAACCAAACTGCTGTGGAGGGAAAAGCTCACAGGCAAATCCCTCTAAAGAGTCCCTTTACCACAAGGCTGAGACTTTCGGAGAGAAGTGTTAAAGCAAAATAATTACTAGAATAATAACATGTGTGTGATTCAAATACTCCATACACTGAAAGTAGGGAACTTCAAGGATTAGTCTTAATATAATGTGCCAGAGGCTCCCCCTGAGTGTCCTCAAACCTGTCTGCACCCTCTGTGCTGCCAAAAAAGGGTAGAATTAGACCCAACGTGTCACCTCGCCCTCTGTACCTCTGTACCTCTGCAGGTCCTTTTGTCAAAGGTTTCCCATTGTTTTTACACGTGTAAATTCACCAGCCTCATCATTACTTCTCTCCACAGAGATGGTTCACTTAAGTCACGCAGACATTGACCTAAATGGCCTACTTTGCAAATGGTACCTGAGAGGTCCTTTGTGTAGCCTGGAAATGGATATTCAGAGTGTAAAATTATGTGGCAGCCTCACTGCAGATCCAAATTCATCACATCTTTGGGCAAGCACCACTGGAGGGAGGGACGAATCATCTTCTTTAACCTTCACAGCAAGACTCCTCCCATGGCCTGTCCGCGGCCTCGCCATGCACCAGCGTACCTGGAGACCCAGATTTCGGCTCTCCTCTTTCCTGTCTTATCTGTTCCAAAAGCCAAGCGGAGACAGAACATGGATTTTTTAAAGACATTTTGAATGAATCACTTTGATTAAATAAGTACTTGGCCATATAGTCTTTTGTTACCCTACACTCTTCTTATTTACTGATGAGAAATGGTATTTGACTGGGATTTAATGTTACTGTGCTAATTATATTTATTTTATGCTTTCCTTTTCTTCATGGTATATCATGATCATTTTCCAGGGAGGGTGGGGATACAGAATTTCATTTCAATTAATCTTTGAAAGATAAGATTTGAAATACATATGATAAAGACCACACACCGATATTGGCAAAAAAAAGCATGAAGTTGATGGACAAAAGACTGAAATTTGGATATTCAATCAGATGATTCCCATAATTTGGGAAAATAAGTATGTGATGTGTATATATTTTATTTATTTTTATAATCTTTTTCTCATGATAAAGATTATACATGCTTCTTGTTTGAATATGATCCTGGAAAATTCATAGCAGCAAAAGTGCAGTTAAAAAGTAAAACCAAAACAGCATAGAATTTCATAAGCCAGAGAAGAATTAATAATGAGTTTTTTATTTCCTTTAGAAATATAATAACTTTTATTTTTAAACATTAATGCATAAATATGAATTTACATAAAATAAATAAAAGGGGTATAGTTTTGTTTATTAAAAATTAATGATAGAATGACTTTAAGTATCAAAACTTCCCTGATGTACTTAAAAGTTTAATTGACTCGGAATTTATATACATGTAATATTTAGCTCCATACTTATCCAGTAATTTAAGACACATCTTTACAGAATAAAATTTCATACAATTTCCATCAGTTATAATAAAACGAGTGAAGTTTCCTTTTGGAAATTGTGCATTTAAACCCCTGCTTTTCTTATTTGCCAGAGACACACACTTCCCAGCTCTTTGCACACTTACCTTCCCACTGTGGAAGAATAAAAACAACAGATTGAGCTGTGTTCTAATTTTCTTTTCTTTCTTTTAAAGATTTTATGTACTTACTTTCAGAGAGATAGGAAGGGAGGGAAAAAGAGAGGGAGGGAAATAAAAATGTGTGGTCGCCTCTCATGTGCCCCCTATTGGGGGATCTGGCCCACAACCCAGGCATGTGCCCTAGACTGGCAATCAAACCAGCAACCCTTTGGTTCCTAGCCCACACTCAATTCACTGAGACACACCAGCCAGGGCAGAATTTCATTCTTTTTAAGGCTGAATAACATTCCATTGTATACATATACCACATTTTGTTAATCTATAAAGAGGACATTCTGTGGACATTTCATTTTTTAGTTTGTCTATGTAATAGTTATTTATTGCTATACACAAAGAACTTCATAATGAAGCGTATTAAAATAACAACCTTTTAAAAAAATTACTCTTGAGTCTTTGGCTGTACTCGACCATTCTGCTGATTTGGGATAGGCTTCAGTGACCTCAGCTGCGATGGCTATCATATCTGTGGTCCTTTCTTGGTTGGCTGGGAGCTGGCTGGCCTGGGACAACCTCAGCTGGGGTATTTGTCTCTGCTCCACGTGGTCACTTGTTTTCCAGAAGGCTTAGCCTGGGCTTGTTTACATGGTAGTAGAATGAGAAGTGTGCAAGGCATCTTTAGGCCTAGGCTTGGAACGAGCACTATGTCACCCTTGCCTCATTGTTTTTGGTCAGAGTGAGTCACAAGGCCAGCCTCAATTCAAAGGATGGGAAATAGACTCCACTAGTTCATGGGAGGGGCTCAGAAACCACAGCATCTCTGCATAGATATGGAGAAGAGAATGACTATGCAAACAGTCTACCGCAACCTGTTAGGCTAGAATAAAATCCGTCTGAAAGTTTGTTTCTGTAGTATACTTCCCAAATTGTTCAACAGACTCAATGTAAGCACTGTCAAAATTCTAATGGTGTGGGTGTTTTTTTAAGAAATAGAAAAGCTGGTTTTAAAATTCATATGAAGTTTCAAGGGACCCAGAATGACAGCTCTTGACAAAGAAGAACAAAGTTGCAGAACTCACACTTCACAATTTAAAAGCTTACTACAAAACAACAGGAATCAAGCCAGTATGGTACTGGCATAGAATAAAAATATAGAACAATGGAATAGGATTGAAATTCCAGAAATAAACCTATACATCTATGGTCGATCAAAATTTAACAAAAATGCCCAGACCATTTAATGGGGAGACAATTAGATACTCCTGCGCTGGGATAGCTGGACATCCACAGGCAGAAGAATCAAGTTGGACACCTACCTCACGTCATATACAAAAATTATCTCAAAATAGATCAAAGAACTCGATGTAAGAGCTAAAAGTATAATAGTCTTACAAGAAAACATATCAGTAAATTTCCATGACCTCAGATGGGTCGTGGAGATTTCACAGTGGATTCTTACATAAGACACTAAAATCATGAGCAACAAAAGAAAAAAGTAAGTTGGATTTCATCAGAAGTAAGCCCTCCTGTGTCATGTTTCAGAAGACACGATGGAAGTAACAGGGCAACCCCCAGAGTGGGAATATACATTTTTAAATCATGTATCTGGTTAAGGACGTATACCTTGAATATATGTAAAGACATATACCCTAATTAAAAAAACAGACAAAAGGTCTGAACAGACATTTCTCCAAAGAACATACATAAGTGACCAAAGAAGATATATAGATGGCCAATAAGCACTTGAAAATATATTAACATAATCAGTCATCAGGGAATATAAATCAAAATCGCAAGGTACCAGTTCACACCTACTAGGATGGCTATTTTTAAAAATGTCAGATAATAATACATTGTTGACAGAAACTAGTCACAAAGACCAAATGTTATGTATAATTCCATGTGTCTGAAATTTCCAGAATAGGCAAATCTATAGAGGCAGAAAGTAGATTATTGATGGGGAGGGATGGAGGAATAGGGGGGTAATAGCTAAATATTAAGATTTTCTTTTTGGGGGTGATGAAAATGTTCTAAAATTGTTATGATGTTATGATGGCATATATTGGTAAATGTACTAAAAACCACTGAATGGTACGCTTTGAATATGTGAATTACATGGTATTTCAATTACAGATCAATGAAGCTGTTATTTTTAAAAGGTCACATACTGTACATAACAGGTCCTTGTAGGCAACTCCATAGATAGAAAGTAGGTTAGTGTTGCCAAGGATCAGTGGATGAGGGAAACCGGAGAGGCTATTAAAAGGCATGAAGCTTCCTTTTGAGGTGATTAAAATGTTCTGGAATTAGGGAGTGGCAAGGGTTGCAGAGCACTGTGAATGTGTTTTTCAGTTTTCACCACTGGACTGATCACTTTGCAATGGTGAATTTTATGTTGTAGGAATTTGATCTCAATAAAACTTTGTTTGTTTCATGTGTTTGTTTCAGTGAGAAAGGGGAGTGACTGCTCACACTTATGTTTAAGGTGAGCTCATTAAGTAATTGAGACAAATTGACGAAAAAGTTTAAGTAAAATCTGTCCAGTTTTTCTAGCTTTTCATTGCTCTGACTTACAGTGACTGTAATTTGCATCAGTATATGCTTACTTGGGGGGAGAATAAGAAACCCAACCACTATTCTAGACTCTTGTTTTTAATTAGTGTAATTATATCAAATCTGAGGCAGTTCTTACAGGACATTTACTGGACATTGGTGAGCTTTAATTGCTATAGTTTTGGGATTTAATTATTTGGCCTAAATTCCTACTTACTTATCTACATATATATCCAGAAAAGCAAGAATAAATTATAGTCATTTCTGGTTGTGGTGTCCTTCCTTGGGTCTACAGTATGACAAAGTATTTTAGTATTTAGGATAAAAATCAACATGGAGGGATTCAATACCAAATTGTTAAGTAACAAGTATTGTCATAGTTACATGACAGCTGACATTACAGAACAATGCATGGGAACAGCATACATCTAAGTAATTATCAGCTGCTCTGCCTATGAGATGTTAGGAACACAAATTATTAATGTGTTACTTTTTCCTTAACTAAGGCTGATTGCCTCAGAACTGTGTCTATTGAAACTTACATTGCTGAATGTTTTTATTTTTTAAGATTTTATTTATTTATTTTTAGAGAGAGGGGACGGGAAGGAAAGAGAAAGAGAAACATCAATGTGTGGTTGCCTCTCCTGCACCTCCAACTGGGGACCTGGCCCACAACCCAGGCCTGTGCCCTGACTGGGAATCAAACCAGCAACCATTGGGTTCGCAGGCCCACGCTCAGTCCGATGAGCCACACCAGCCAGGGCAACATTGCTGAATGTTCTGATGGACTATCACATACATACATATTTAAAAGTATCATTGGTATCTGGGGCTTGGAAATGTCTTACAATTCTGAGTAAGACATCATTCGTTGATTTCAGAAAGTGAGAGTGCCCAGAATTGATAAAGATGTGGGAAAACGGCAGTGCCAACTCTCTGCTGCTGCGGACATAAATTGGTACTAAGCTTCTGGAGAACAAGTTGGTAGCATGCCTCAAGATTCTAAAAACTCATGCAGTCTCAGACCCAACAATTCTAATTTTTGAATTCAAGAATATAACTGAATTAATGCAAAACTTCTGTTTATGGTATCACTGTATATAAACCACTGCACTGTGAGCGATCTGTACGTCTACCAGTAGGCACTAAGTTTGACACAGTTACACAAGAAGTACTTACAGATTGTTATTCATTATCATGGAAAGATGTCTAAAATATATATTATTGGTGAGAAAAGAAGGTTATCAATTAATACTTGTGACTAATGCCATTAAAATGATACAAAGAAAGTAGATAATACTTTTCTATATTTTCTGAATTTTTGCCATCAGCCTGTGTTATATGTACAATCATAAAAATCCTTAAAACCAGTTCCATCTTGAAGAAAAAGATGCCTTTGTTTCCAGTAATGAGTGGTTAACCCTGTCTCTCTTATTCCCTTTAAATGCTAGTCTGCATTTGTATCCTGGGACTTCTTTGAGCCTCCGCACTACCCTACCCTGTAAGGAAGGCCTAAGAGCTTAAAAGATGCCAAGGTCAGGCCAAAGGTCACACCAGAGGAGGGCAATCATGGCCACTTCCAGGGTCTTTAGCTAATTGCCACATTCTGGGTTTTTAGGCAAAGGGTTCACAGTGAAGCTTGTGTGACCCTTCTCCCAGGAATTTTAAAGAGTTAAGCACAGGTCATGCCACTGACCTCACGAAACCCCACACCTCTCTCAGACTTGAGGACCCTCCTCATCCCCCGACTTCATTCTCTACTAAGCCAGTACATCCCATGCCTCCTGTTCTCTCTCCAGGAGAATCCTGCATCAGCTCCCTTCATGGGGTCTTTAATACCAGTGTTGGCCTCATTTTACTGGAGGAGGAGGAGCTTGCTGACTACTCTGTTTCCATTACAACAAGTGTCAGCATTACTGAAGCCAGGTACTGCATGTGGTTGATCACCTGGACAAAAGGTTCATTTCCCCTGGCTACTCCTAGGCAGAAAATGTCCCATCCCTGTGATTTTGTCCTACAACACTAAGGAGGATATAAACAAAAGGTAGAAGAATAGGATATTCCTAAATTGGACGTAAGCTGTATTAGTCATTCTCACTCCAGCAATAAGATTGAGGGGGTGGGGTGTCTAGCAGGGAGTAGATCAAACCCAGAAGTGCCTCTTGCCCAATAATTGTGTGCAAATCATATTGCCACTCTTACGCATCACGGTATCCTCACAGTTTACTTTCAGTAAATGTCTATGAAATGTGAGTGGAGTTAATATTGCACAGGGACATGATACGTGTCTTACATACTCAATCACATGCTACAATTGAATATTGATATGCTGACCATTTGCAAAAAAAGCTCTACTGTAGCTGAAATCCAAGTCTATAAGCCAATTGGCAAATTTTATATTTATTAAGAGGAAAACCTCATACCATAGAGAACAATGAAGACCATAATTCTGTAATTAAAAGCAATATTTATATAAGGGAAAAAGTTTTGTGATCAGAAGAAATGAAAAAGTGTAAAAATTTTTGCCTCAAGATAGTGAAGTCTAAGTGTATTTTACAAAGTTTCCACCAAAAATGAGTTACAAATCTGAAAATTAATGCAACTTATTCCTAGCTCCTAAAAATGAGCAAATCCATTTTTATAATCACCTGTTATTATTATAAGATTTTATTTCTTTATTTTTAGAGGGGGAAAGGAAGGGAGAAAGAGAGGGAGAGAAACATCAATGTGTGGTTGCCTCTCACACGCCCCCTACTGGGGGACCTGGCCACAACCTAGGCAGGTGTCCTGACTGGGAATTGATCCAGTGATCCTTTGGTCCGCAGGCTGGCCCTCAATCCACTGAGTCACAGCAGCCAGGGCTAAATGTTTGTAGATTTTTGCAGGTGGTGACAGGTACATAGGTAACTAATGTATAAAACTTGTTTGTTGAGTCTTCATCCTTATGTTTTCTGGACAACCACACCTGAATAATAAAGTATGAGACATTCCTTATTCTTTTTTGCCCAGACAGCTTTGTCAAGGTTGGTATCAGTGTACACGTCTGGAGTTCCCATTTCCTTCATGGCAAATTTCCAGATCTCTGTGAGCACCTGAAGGGTGTGCTTCTTGAAACCAACTCCAAGGATGCACTTGTGAATGTTGGTGGTATATTCCCTGGTTGCTACCTTGTTGATGGCAGAATGGCCCTTCTTCTCATCACCTTCCTCTGCTGAAGCCATTGGGCCAGGCCCAAGTTGGAAAGAAAGCAAGCAAGGTATTGCGGAAGAGGAAAAGCAGTGTCCACTAGTGTCTCTTAGCGTGATTTTGTCACTGACTATGGTGCTCTTGAGATTGGTAGTGTCTCCCTGGATAGGCACCTATCCAGGTGCCTCGTATCTTCCCAGGATTGCATTCTTCATGTGATCCTGTCGTTTGCTCCTTTTCCATTGCTCCTCCTGGGTAAACTGATGAACAGTCCAAGGACAATGGAAAGTAAAGATTTCTTTTGTTATCTTGGGAGTAAGTGCACTTAAAGCATGATCACTTCTAAGGGAACGAATCTCCCTAACGAGGGAAATCTCAGGCAAGAAAACAAGCTAGTGTAAGGTATTTTGGTCGGGAATACCTGTAGGTGCCCCTCACACACCTTGCTCTGAGTATTGCCCGGTAAGGCAGGCTCCTCTGCATCTGGCTCTCTTCCCAGTGCTGCATGCAAGCTAAACACAGGTACCCCGCCAGGGCCACCAAAGTGTGAGCCCAATCTTCCCCATCCCCATCACTCCCTACCAAGACAGCCCGTCCCGCCCCCCGACACAAACACACTAGATGGATTCTGCTTACGTGTGTCTCAAGGGCTCTTTGGAAACAATTGCCGGCCTCTTTGTTGGGGGAAGGAGCACAGAAGGGTGATCAGAGACTGTTAGCTCCGCTGCCCAGATAGCTCAGTGGACTACCACTCCTGCCAATAGCAATTCTGGTTGGTCACTTTCAGTGTGTTTCTGAAAACGTGGGCTCCCTCTTGTGGTTAACAGGATATGAAGGCCACATACAAGATAACAGGAAATCATATCTGCATTTTATAGTTGCAAAAATTACTTGGGCACTGGAAGAAAGATGATTGTAGCTGAATAGATTAATAATTTTAAGCAAATATAAAGACCTAAGTGAAATTATGTCCATAGTTATACATGTATAAAGGCTCAATATGTAAGAAATTATACCACCTGAATAAAGAAAAATCTGACTTATTCATCATTCTAAAAGTAATAACTAACATTTAGTTAGTGGTTACCATGCTCCAGGTAGTGCTATAAACATTTTATGTAAAGAATCATGTAACTTTTTGGTATGGAAAATTTCAGACTTAAAAAATAAACCACTTTCAACTGTTTTCATCATTTTAAGATTTTGCATTAGTTGTTTTATCTTCCTCCTCTATTTATATTCTCCTCCTCCATTTTTTTCTTGAGTATTTAATGTGAATGCCGGATGTCCTATAATTCACTCATACATACTGTAAGTTATTCTAAACTTTTGAAATATATTAGCTCTTGTTAGTCCTCACAACAAAAGGAGTGACTGTTATTATTTATATTTCACACATGTATAAACTGAGATATGAACTTCATTAAGTGACCTATGGGTCTCTGGATTCAAACCCTGACCACAGAAGCTGGGTGGTAGCCAGCCTTCGAGATGACCCCCGGTCCTGCCTCCTGGTACTCACACCTCATGTGGTGCCCTCCTGCATTGTACCAGTGTTGTTCTGGGAGACCGACAGCATATGGTGGGAGAGAAATTGCGTGCAGCCTGGGCAAGTCGCCCTGAGGCCATTGCAACACATGGATCAGGGGTATCTTTTAACCTACCATCATCGTATTTTCCTTGTCACCCAAAAGAAAAAAGTTAGAGAGTGGAGAAAACATTAGGGGACCATTAGCCTGGAAAGGGCTGAAAGGAAGAGGGAGGTCCAGGGGCCACACAGACAGATCAAGCCGATTTCATAATTTTACCTGGGGCCGGGTTGAAATGGTTTACTTCAAAGCTCTGGCAACTGATTGAACCACATCTTCTCTGGCCTCACTTGGTATGTCTTTGGTAATAAACTTCATTCATTATTGCAACTTGGTTGTCATTAGCTAACAGTTCTTTCTATTTTAATTGCATAAAACTTTTTAAAAGATTTTATTTATTTATTTTTTTAGAGAGGGGGAGGGAGAGAGAAAGAGAGAGGGAGAAACATTAATGTGTGATTGCCTCTCACATGCCCCCAACTGGAGACCTGGCCCGCAACCCAGGCATGTGCCCTGACTGGGAATCAAACTGGTGACTTCAGGCCAGTATTCAGTCCACTGAGCCACACCAGCCAGGGCGAGATATCCCTTTCTTTAAAGTGTTCAGTAATTGTTCTCTATTGCTACTGGAGCTGATAGACACTAAATCACTTAGAAGATACCGTTCCCTAGTCAGCACACACTCATCAACAAACTTCATTGATTTGGGGCTAGAATTCCACAGAAGGAACACTGTGCCCGCCTCTCCAGCTTTCCAGGGAAACGTGGTGCTTTCCCCCAAGGTATGCGTCTCTACCACAGAACAGGGCACGGCCGCAAGCGTGGGTCTCAGGGAGATGACCTTATGCCAACACACTGATGACTTGGTCTCCACCAAGTATTTTCAAAACTTGAATTCACATGTAAACAGTTACATTCATTCTTCTGTTTATTCATCTAAAAATAGACATTAAGCACCATCTGTGGATAAATAAGACTATCAGCATCATTCTCAAGATGGAGTGTTTTAGGAAACCGGTCATTCCATTTCTAGTGCCTGTACAGGCTGGCTGGCTTTAGCTTGAGATGCTCTTTGCAATAACTGTTATCTCCATGGGTCTGAGATTGGGGGTGGGTCCCCTTGTCTTCCCTTCAAATAAGGACTGAGGTTGTAGAAATGAAAAATGGAGTGTTTCTGCTAAAATCTTAAGCTAGCCTGACCATACATATATTGCATTATTGAGGACAAAATGATATGCTGGGTGTTGTATATTTTCAGGTATTCTCTCTTGACTGTGATGTCCCTGGTGCCCTCCAAAGACCCCTTTCCCTTGATTGCTGTATGCCAAGAGCCAGGTTCCCAGGTGCTTAGGAGATATCCTGCCATATCCTCC
>PVKM010033200.1:0-16080 GCA_004027735.1 Carollia perspicillata
CACGACGACCGGAGCCAAAGCACAAAGACTCCAGGGTGAGCACCACCACCAAGGTACCCCCTCCAACTCTTACAGCATAGGCTGGGGACGTGGACAAGGGCAAGCCTGTCCAGAGTGGACAAAGTCGATGGGGCCAGGCGTAGGTCGCTCCCATGGCTTATTTTCTACACTGCTTTGTGTCAGCAGGATGGCAGTACAGGGTCAAACATTGCCAGTGGGTAGTGGCCTGGGGAGACACCATGGTGACAAGCTTTCTCTAAGCATCTCATTAAGCTAGTGACGTCACACCAGCAAGGAGGTATGGACCACAGATCCTACTGCATCCTGGTTTATGGCCTCAGGGCAGCAGGCTCAGTTCTCAGATGTCCCCAGGAAAAGGATAAAAACGTTTGTGTTTGGAAATCTCCCCCTAAGCAAGACATAGGTCGGCACATGGTGTTTCTGCGTGGTCACAGCTTATGTGAGCAGGGAGGGTGGGCCACCTCTGTGCAGAGGGTCAGAGGCTTGCTGAGGTGGTGTCAGACGTGGCCAGAGAGGACATGAGGGCAGTGGGTCCCAGCTAACTTTCTGGGGGGGAGTGAGCTTCCCTGTCATGCCCTCCCCAAGCAGAGAGCTCAGAGTCAGGGACACTCCTAGTAAGAGGAGAGGCACCTGACCCTCCCCAGGCATTCCCCCTGCTGGCTGTTTCTCTATGAGGTGGCAGCGCCACCTGCTGTCTGCTTCGCAGTTTGCGTTGGGACAAGACCAGAAACAATAAACCCTGGGAAGGAAAATTGATTTCACCGGAGCCTGTAGAGGGACCCATGTGTACAGATGAACCTGATTTTGGTGTTTCAGGCCCTTTGACCTTTCCTAAGGGGTAGCTGCTTTTTGGGGGGAGAGAGTTAAACTAAATTAGTCTTTTCCTAATTACACAAATGATAGGGCTTATTTAAAATAAAATAAATAAACCTTAGAAAAGTGAAAAGAAAGCAGACACCACCCCCATCGCCCCAGACACCTGTGTGGGTCCCAGGAGAAGCAGATAACAAATGTAGTGGTTGAAAGTGTGGGAGTCAGAGGGCCTGAGTTCAAGTCCTGACTCCACCTCTTCCTAACTTTATGAGCTTGGGCAGATGCTTTTCCTCTCACTGCCTCAGTTTCCCCACCTGTAAAATGGGAATAACAGTGGGCTTACTTAAGCATCATCATGAGGCTTAAATGCATTAAAATCTATGAAGGACATGCAGGTGCAACTGAGGCCCAGAGAGGCTAAGCAAGCACTTTGCCCAAAGACGCACAGCTCGTGCATGTCAGAGCTGGATTTACTGCAAACGCTGGCATACGCTGCTTCAACACCTCATTCCTCAGCCATAAGTCACCCCTCTGGTGTTCCCCACAAGCCACTGTGGCTTCTGATTACCCCCGGGGCCCTGTTGGTGGTCAAGAGATGTCCAGAGGACAAGCTTTTCCCTTGCTAACAGGGAGGGACCCTGGCACTGGGGCCAGCTCTGCTGTGTCACTGTAGCAAGTCACATGACCTCTCTGAGCCACATCTTCCCCACCCAGAACAATGTAATAGTGCCTGCTTCGTGGGGCTATTCCGAAGGCCGTGAGCTAGTCCAGCCTCCCTTTGATGCAGGGAAGGAGGTTTAGTTTGCTCACAACTCAGCACTTCAGGGTCTTGAGTTTACTGCTTCCAAACCATCTCAAGTGCAAAATGTCCACATTACATTGTCACATGTCGGCTCCCATTTTCGCCTTTGTGATTTATGGACATTAAAAATAAAGGGGTCCATTCACAGGGAGAATGCCTGTCCTGTTAGAGGAACAGGGGAGTGGGTTCCATTATTGAGAAGTCTCCGCTGGTTTGAAAATGCCCAGGTGGGCTCAGGTGAAAACCCAGGGTGAAGACAAGGACTAGCAAAGTGATGGGGATTCATTGGGAGAGTGTGGGGTGCAGGACCAGTGGGGCTCTGCCATATACCAGGGAACAAGCCACCACAATTTGGTGCCTCAGTTTCCTCTCTACAGACGAGGCAAAGCTGGCCCTGTGCCCCCATCACACAGCAGGCTTCCAACAGGGATCACTGTTTAGAGATGCGCAGATCAGAACTGAAGGGAGCGGAACAGATGAAACCCAGACGGGACCAAACCCACCACCCACTCTGGGAGACTAGCCTGCAGGCTTCTGCACTGAGCAGACCTGGGCTCCGAGGCCATCCCTGCCGAGGGCACGCCACGTGCCCTGGGAAATCACCCCACTGCTGTGCTCCTTTGCGAAAGTGCCCCTGGTTGTCTGTCCCCTGTCCCCTAGGTGGAAGAGGGAAGACAATCCACTGTGAAGGAAGACACGTGGGTAATTCTGGCTTAGTCCGTGATCTGCTACAGTTTGAATCTTGACTTCACTACCAACTAGCGAGGGACTGTGGGAAAGCCACTTTCTTTCTCTGTACCTTGGTTATGTCCATGAAATGGGGAGGTCCCTCGAAAGTGATTGTAAGGACTAACTGAAGTTAAGTGCTTGTTTCTGTGTATACAATTTATATTTATATACTATTATATCTTCAAGACTATAATGACCTGGGGGGTGGACTGAGACGGGAGTAAAAGACAGAAAACTGTACTTGAATAACAATTAAAATAAAAATCTAAAAAATAAATAAATAATAAAATAGAAAAAATAATATAATGATTTGTATATGAATTATTATCTATAATATA
This sequence comes from Carollia perspicillata, assembly GCA_004027735.1. Lineage (NCBI taxonomy): Eukaryota > Metazoa > Chordata > Mammalia > Chiroptera > Phyllostomidae > Carollia > Carollia perspicillata. Next base: position 2,704 of record PVKM010033200.1, read on the forward strand.
AATGAAATCATACCATTCATTGTTAATGAGGAACAAACTGTGTTCCAGTTCTGAAGTAGCAAAAATAACTCATTTCACTCCTGACAGAGGTGTGGGCAGGGCTCGGTGGGAGCAGCCTGCCTCTGCTCCAGCAGGAGACGGCTCGGCCGGGCCGGAGAGCCCACTTCCCCCGGGGTGCACCCACACGGCCAGTGAGGTGGTGCTGGCTGGAGGTTCCCCTCCACGCGGGCCTCTCCATGGCAGCTTGGGCTTCCTCACAGCACGGTGCCTGTGTTCCACGATTGTCCCGTGAAGGCAAAACAGAAGCTGACCTTCTTAGGCTCTTCATGCAAGCTCACAGTGTCACTTCTGCCACAGCCTATCAGCCAGGCTGTCTCAGAGCCCAGATTCAAGGAGCTGGGGCAAAGAGCCTTCTCTAGAGGAAAGGAATGCAGAAGAACCCAGGGGCCAACTTTGACTGCTTCCACAGAATCTGAAACAGACCAATACATGTGAGCTCTCATTACAAGGAGGGAAGCGCCAGCAGGTGCTGGAAAGCAGGAGAGCTGAGGATGTCGTCTCCTCCCTCAGCTGCAGGGGACGGGGCTGGGCATCCATGCAGGTGGCACCCGCTGAAGCCGGCCGTCGGGAGGTGGTCACACGTTCACCACACACCAAGCAGCCTCTTCCTCTGGCTCGCATGCACGGGATCCTGTGTGAGGCTTATTTTGAAGAAAGGTGATCCAGGAACCCCGGCCCCCAAAGAAAAAAACATTTTTAAAGGGAGTGGAGTCCATGGTCCTTAAGTTCTAGGGGTGTCTGTTCCATTTGGAATGTTGGTTAGATTAGGTCCAGACAAAGGGGAGTGAGTTCAGCAACTCCCATTTTGCTATTTGTGCTGGGGGACACAGGTGTGAAAATCAGAACCAAAACTTTGCGCCCTGACAGTGTGGCCGAGTTGGTTGGAGCATCGTCCTGTAGACCAAAAAGGTTGTGGGTTTGATCCCCGGTCAGTGAGCCTATGTAAGGCAACTGATTGATGTTTCTCTTCCACATCCATGTTTCTCCCCACTCCACCCCCTTCTCAAAAATCAATAAATATATCCTCGGATGCAGATTAAAAAAGATTAAAAAATTTTTTTTGAAGAGTCATCTGCAAGCCAGATGCTTCCTGGGGGCCCATGGGGGAGGGCAGGCAACAGGGTGCGGTAATGGTCCCAGCAAAATTAGAAGAGGAGAAGGGAAGGAGTCTTCATTTTCACTCCTTTGACAAAAAAGCTTTCCTTTCTCATGGCAAATCAGCTCATCAGGCCCTGGCACGTTAAATGCAGTGTGAGGGTTCTCGGCCAGCTGGGAGGGAGGCAGGGAGGACGGCCGGCCGTGTCTGCTGTGATGCAGGCGGAGAGGAACACTGGCACTGCGTTCGCCATCCCCACACCCAGCTGCTCCTCTTCTTGAATGTTCCCCATTCGACATTTTATTCTTCTCTCCAGTCTCTTTGCCAAAGGTGAGCTCTTTTGTGAGCTTAGCTGCACTGGCTCTTTCCTTGGGTAGTTTTGTCCTCAGCCTCTCGTTTGCCGTCTTGTATCATCACTGGCTCCTTTCTACTTACATGGTGTCTGGGGTAAGGTATGTGTGGTCTCCCTGGGCGAGGAACAGGGAGGCCAAATGACACCCAAGGTCAAAAGCAGGGCAGGGCTCCAGAAGTGGTGGGCAGGACCCCTCCCCTAGAAGGGGGTGCTGGGAGGGCAGACGCTGCTCAGTGGCTTAGGGGCTGCTGGCAGCCGGAGAGGATGGGTGTGAACATTGCAATCCTTGCTCACAGCAGGTGGAGAAAGTAATGGAGGGAAGCAGCATGGATGGCCCTTGGGGCAGAGACCAGGATCCACATGCCAGCTCCCTCCACCTGAGTTTGGAACCTTGAAAGAGTCTCCTAAGCCTCTGAGGACAGCCTTGTCTGTAGCAGTTCGTGCAGGTAAGGAATTCTTACCAGGCCGAGCTCTCACCCACTGGATCATGCAGCCCTGGCCTCAGGGAGCCTTCTGCCCAGGATAGGGTGCCCCAGATGGGAGGAGTGGGGCAGAGAGGTGGGAAGAGCACTGGCCTCTAGCAGGCTCAGCCACGCTCTGCCAGGGCCGGCTGTGGGACACGGGCTGGGGGGTGGGGGTGGGGAATCACTTCCTCCCCATCAGTCTGTCTTCCCATCTGCAAAAGTGGGGAGAGCGTTGTGTCCTGACTTCATGGGGCTGAGGCAGTGTGTGCTGGGGCCTGGCCCACCGGGGACATGTGAAACACGTGCTTGTCCACACTGGGAGCCAGGCCCCAAGAACCAGGGTGGACACACTCACCTGTCTGTGTCAGTGCAACCACAAGCACTGCCCGGGGCATTCCAGAGACGGGTGTGAGAAGTGGAAGACGGCCCTGGCTGGTGTGGCTCAGTGGGTTGGGCCCAGTTCCACAAAGCAAAAGGCCACTGGTTCAATTCCCTGCCAGGGCACATGTCTGGGTCGTGAGTTTGGTCTCCAGTTGGGGCGCAGGTGAGAGGCAACACATTGATGTTTCTCTCCCTCTCTAAAAAAACTAAATGCTATCATTTTTTAAAAGAATACTTACTCTGGCTATCATTCCAAAAACGATTTCAGTAATACCAGATAAAAGCATCCATGTGAAATACAAACACCAGAGAAGGACACAGAAGTCACAATGTTTCTTCAAGGGGTTGCGTTTGCTCTTTTTCCTGATATTTTCTAAATGTTCTATAATGCTTTTTAAAAAAAGATTTTATTTATTTATTTTTAGAGAGAGGGGAAGGCAGGGCTAGACACTTCAATGTGTGCTTGCCTCTCCGATGCCCCCTACTGGAGACCTGACCCGCAACCCAGGCATGAGCCCTGACTGGGAATCGAACCAGGGACCCTTTGGTTTGCAGGCCAGCACCAAATCCACTGAGCCACACCAGCCAGGGCTATAATGCTTATTTTTAAGAGTTCCTTTGTACTTTCCTATTTTAATCATTTTGCATAATGGTGGGGATCCAATGCAAATATTCTTTTCAACGAAGGGCAGGACCAGGTCAAGTCAATACTTTGATGGAAGATCAAGGGGGTTACAGGTAACCAACCGGTGCTCTTCACCTTCCTGAGAAAACAGCTGCGAACCACTTACATCACTGAGTGACCACATGCAGAACAGAAACCATCTAGGAAGGAGCCCTGCGGGTGTCAACCCGGGCCCCGGGCACTTCAATGACTGCACACTAGCCCTGCTGCTCAGCCGGCGGTGCTGAGGCATCGGCAACAGGATGCCTGTGTCCGGCCAGCTGGCTGTGCGTCCCGCCCACTTTCTCGGGCGGTGCGACAGAATTCAAGGGGACTCTGTGGAAGGAAAGGAAGGTGGGGGAGACGGGACACCAAGAAGTTTGGGTTTCCTCCTACAGGTGAAAAGTCTTTCCCAGACGTTAAAACTGAATGGTCCCATCAACTCCCCTCCCCTTCACAGAAGTATGACGCAGACTGGGTGCCGCTCCCGAAGCCCACGGAGAGGCGAGGGGTCTTCCGCGCTGATGGCTCCATCCACTCCAGTGAGGGGCAGCGCGATTTGCTGGCCATATTTTTACATATAGCTAAGGCCTGTTGCCTCAGGTAGCGCTGAAGAAGACAGTACTAAATAAGCGCGTGAAATGCACTGGTCAATTTTCCTACTTCGCGAATATTCTTCAGATAGTTCATCTTCAGGTCAATGACTCCAAATGTAGCGTCATGTGGATTCTACACCCATCAAAATCCAACATTCTGAGGGGAACAAAGATTTATGTTCTCCTTAAATTCAGGGTCTTGCTTATGCAGCCCTTCCCTATCCCAATATTATAGAACACTCGCTTGTATGAACTCCAAATTCTTTTGTATTTCTTTTTATGTCTATTAAACTAGCCTGGTATTTATTTTTATGAGTGATACGAAAACCAAATTGCTCTAATCATCTTTCAAAACAACAGTCACTAGCTCTCGTTCCATTTCTGAAGAAAACCCTCCACCTCCCTTGGAAATTACTCTTATATTCTGGAATCCCACCTGCTGCAAAACTTGGCTATGTTCCCGCCCTGTGCCGATTCACCAGCACCACGCCGCTCCGAGGGCGGGCGCTCCGGAGCGGGCGTGGACTCCAGAAGGCGAGCCCTGCCCCTGCCCTCGCTCCTCTAGCGCGTTTACTGTCCACCTCGTCAAGTTCCACGAAAACATCCTTTGGGATTTGACTGTCACGTACAGAACGTCAACACAAGGAGAAACGTAGTACTGAACCCTTTCGTCTAGAACACAGTGTCTCTCTTCACACAGTTCGCTCATCTTTCTCGGCAAAACTTTATGCTTTTAGCCGTAGGAGCCCCGGGCTGTTCACGAGGTGTATTCCCAAGTTAGTATAGTGCTTGTTGCTACTGCTTTGAAAACAAAGTTTTCAGGGAGTAACTGGTGCTATACGGGAAGGTGACTGGTCTGAATGCTCCCCTGTCCTGGACTTGGAGGACTTTTCGAGATGAAGTCAAATCTTTCGCTGAATCAAGTTTTGTTCACTCTCCCGTGTTTCATGCTTCTCGTCTCCCTCTCCTTGGCACGGGTCCAGGAAGAATCACGTGGCTTAATCTTCCGATCGTATCTGTGTCTATTCTGCCTTTGGTGTGACAGTGCAAGTTTATTCTGTGACGTGTTTAATTTCTAAAGATCACTTTTCCCCTTACCAGCTTATTCTCTTTTCAGCGGATGTCATGGCCTTCTACTCACCTCCTGACTCCTGTATTGACGTCTGCACGAGGATTCGGTGCTGTTTCAAGACGCCAGTGTCCCTCAGTGACGGCCCACTTTCTGTGGAGGGGGGCCCAGGGTGCGGTGCCGGGTGGCTCCTCCGAGGGCAGGGGCCCTGTCATGGGGGTGTCATGCGTACGTCCCTCGGACCAGCAGTCTGTGCCCCGACACTTCCCGCTGCAGCGGGGGGTCCCTGCACATTTGGAGCTCGGCGCGGCCCTGCCTCCCGCGTGTCGGCTGCAGTCGCCGCCCCTTCTCCAGTTCTCTCCCCTCCTTGCCGACCTACTTCTCTCCTCCACGCCACATCTTCTAATATTAACGTCAATGTTAAAATCACACATTTTTATTTTTTAGAAGTATCTTCGCCTATCCTGCTCTTTTCCTTTCTGCCTACTTTTAGCAAGCTGTCTTTTGAGTAAGTGATCTGCCTCACAGGGCTTTTAATTTTAGAGCCCAGGATTTCCTGTGTACTTTGAGATCAGAGCAGAAAAGGTAAAACACTGGCACAGATTTTTCATAGAAAAATGGAAACCGTTTTCTGAAATTTTTCAGAAGAACAGAGCAGATGTTGCCTGAAACTTACCTGTTTCCTGGGGTAAACCTTTTCCTTAAATGCTCTCTCTTCTCATCTCCGGGGTCAGATCCTTCTCCTCTGAGAGTCTCTGGCAGGCCCCACGCTGACCGGCTTCCTCTTCACGCAGCTGTGTTCGGATCGTGCGCACCCCAGAAACTGGCCAAGGGGGTTCTCTTCGGGGGCAGCACTCTCACCTGGGTGCCGTCCCAGACTTCCTCTCAGACCTCCCAGAAGGGACCGTTTCCAGGTCAATGATCCGGTCACCTGAGGGCTGGAAGGAGCCTGGCCGTGGCTTATCAGGCAGGGGAATGCGAGTGACACCTGCCTTCGGTAAACTCCACAGCCGGGATCCCCCTGGAGCAGAAGTGGCTGCCTCGTACCTCCATAAACTTCCTGTCCATCAGGCTCAGCGCTGCGGTTCCACCGTGTCTGACAGCCCAAAGGCCTGGGACTGGCTGCTGATGCTGCCTCAAACTCTTGCCGTCTGTGCAAGGGCATTAGACAGGACCTCTGGGCCAGCCCTGGCTCTGCCCCACTCGGAGCTGCTCTTGCCTGTGTGAGAGGGGATCAGTGGGCCCTCCACAGGGAGCACAGTCACGAGCATGTGCTGCGTGCAGACCACACATTTCTGATGCATCATTTCATCTGACCTTCACAAGTCTAGGGGTTACTGTTACTATGACCGTTTGCATCTGGAGACAAGCAGCCGCCGTGGCACACTGTACCAAACACGGGCAGAACTAACGTTCCACCAAATCTGTTTGTTTCCAAAGCTCATGTTGCTAATGCTGTTTTTAAACCGCACAGAAGAAAGACTGAAAATCAAGGGCGATGTCAATCAAGGTTGCTTAAATGATGGGGTGATGGGTGATACCCTTTTATACCTCTGATATTCCAAAATTCACAATGGCTATGTCTACTTTTACAGACAGGAACAAATCTAAGTGACGGTGACTGGCAAAGCTCCAAAGACACGCAGAATGTCAGCACCAGCCAGGCCTTAGAAACCCACGCATCTGACCCTTTCAGTCCAGAGAGAGGAAGCTAAAGCCTGGACCCACCACAGGACCTGCCCGGGGCACGTGAGCAGGGACGTCAGTGGAACCGCGCTGCTGCGCTCCCGGGGCCAGTGTCCACTGTGAGTGTTTGGAGGCTGGGCAGCTGCAGCTCTGGTGTGAGTCGGATCTACTGGCAAAGCCCACCCCTGTTTAGGACACCGAGAGGACCCAGAAATCAGGACAGCACCCCTTAGAAGATGTCTCTCTCTCTCAACACCGTGTCAAGTGGTCATTATGTAACACGGCTATGGTCCTGACAAGCACTCACGAGTTCTGGGGACTAATCCGAGGGCCTTCCGGCAGCTCTGGGGAACGCCATCCGAGGCCTGCCTGAGGCCGGACAGAGGAACCGTCGGTGGGCACGGGCTGTTGCGTTTGGGGTGCTCGTGTTTCAGGCATGTGCTCTTTAGTTTTCCTTATTCTCGTTTTCCACAAATATGACCGTGATAAAGTCAAAATACCAATAAATCTAGAGTATTCTGTCTGCAAGTGAAGAAAAACCCAAGCAACCCAGCTCAGCCCAGAGGGAGCGTTCCTGACGTGTGTAGCTCAGCAGCCCGAGCGGGCTGGCGTCGAGCACCACCGGACACAGGGCTTCGGGTGCTGTGGTCAGGACACAGCTCCTCCCTCTCTCGGCGTGAATGGATCCGTTCACATGGTGCGGTTTTCCTGAGCTGCCAGGTATTTGCAGGAGTTGTCCTTGCAGCTGGGGTATAGCGGGGAGCAAAAAGGCTAGGCAAAGAAATACTTCCTGTTCTCCTGGAATGCTCTTCTAATGGTGGCAAGTCAACAATAAAAACTTCAACAGAAACGAAACAAGAACATGCCGAATCCAGGAAGCATTCTGGACAAAAAGAAAAACCGAAGCAAAGGAAAACAGACTGAGGAGGAGAGATGATCGGGTTGATGCTGTGGAACGGGTGGTCAGGACCCGGCTGTGCCGAGGGTGGAGCCCGCACTCAACGAGAAAATCACTAGACAGGAGCCTCTTCGGAGGTGGAGTCCAGAGGCCAGAAGGGAGACCTCTCAGACGTGGGTCCCTTGAGGCATGACCCCAACAGGAAGACAGCCTGCATCTCTGACAGGACGTGATTCTGCCTCACTGCCTCAGGAGGAGGAAGAAAAGATTTCTCCTGGCCCAGTAACAGCTCAGCCAGTGGGAGGCTGCCATAACCCAGCCAGTGAAAAGTCACTCCGGCCCGGGGGTGGGGGAATGGACTAGCTGCTCAGAGGGATGGAGCACCCCGCCCCAGTCCAATCAGGGCACACAGGACACGCAGGACATGCACCCAGGCTGCGGATTCTGTCCCCAGTTGGGGTACGTATGGGAGGCATCCAATCTATGCTTCTCTGTCTCTCTCCCGCTTTCTCTCTAAAATCAATAAAAACATCCTTTGGTGAGGAAAAAAAGGAAAGGGAAGAAAAGGAAAAAAAAAGCGGGTACACTTTCAGATTCGTTGCCTCCAACAGGCTCTCTGTTTAGAGCCCCGCGAAGCCCGTGCAGAACAGCCCTCTCCTCCGTGTCGGAGACCTGCACGCGGTCTGCCAGACCACGTGCCCCGAAGCACCCTTCTTCGCTGCTCCCAATGAGCCCACTCTGCTGGAGAGACGCCTGCTCGTTTACGGTCCACAGGACAGACCTGCTCTCTGAAGTCTCCTCAGTGTCCCCACTGCACAGTCAGGGAGAAAGTGCTTTTTCCAGGGGGGGACGGAGGACCTTGAAAAGATTTTCCTGAAAGTCCGTGCAAGGCTGGGACTCTTGAGGCATAATAACGTACTTAGAATACACTCCATGAGACCCTCTGGTGAAAAAATAAAATTTCCTATGCATGTACATTTGAAAAATAAAATCTCTACTTAAATGCTTACTTTGACTTTCTGCCCAGGATCAACTGCAAAAGTGCTTCTGTTTAGAAAGCACAGTTCAGCCAAAATGCAGCTTGTTTTTTAGGAACGAGACACTGGAGGGGAAAGCTCAGAAAACGTGAGGCACTGGGCGAACGGGAGTGCGGGGCACTAGCAGGACTGTGTCCACGGTGTGGGCTGGGACGACTCCCTCCCCAAGGCCGGAAGCTCCCATGGAGATCGCTTCCCGCTGTGTGCCCGGGCAGCTGGCCCAGAGTGCACGGCGAAGCCCGGAGGGAGAAGAAAGGCTGGAAAGGTAAGGAGGGGACAGGGGTGAGACCACTCGACCGAGGGTCCATGTCAGATCAGCTCTCCAGGTCTGATGCCAGGGCTGGGTGGAGACAGGTGGTCTGTGCCCAGGAGGCTGAAGTACTGGGCTTCTGCCAACTGAATATAGCTGTCCCCCTCTGGTAGCATCGGGCCAAGGATCCTGGGGCACAAGCATGGTCTCTGGTTTGCCCCACTGTGCTCCTGCCTTTGGTGCCTGCCAGGACCTCTCCTGGCAGGACCCTCTGTCCATCCCCTTCTCTTCCCTACTGTCCTCAACTCTAGACACGGACTCTCTTAAATCACTGCCCCATTTACTCCCACTTGTTTATTGCTCAGTCGGTCCCCTAAACCCTCTCAAACGCTGCCTCTGCAGAGAAACCAGCATGGCCGGAACGTCGAACAGGCTAAAGGACCACGATAAACCAGAACTGAACACGCCTCCTAGATGTAGCAAGCGTACTCCTGGTTTATTTCCCCTTCTCAACAGGAGACCACCAGCTCGGCCCCGAAGGCCACGACTTCGTGGGAAGAACTGAACTTCGTCAGTGCTGCTCACGTACCAACAGCCCCACCGCACCCCACTATGCAGGTCTCTGAAGTTCCACGTGTTACAGGTCAGATGGTCGGGAAACAGTCAGGGTGTGGCTCTCCAGCACGGCCACCGGTCATGTCACGGGCCCTCTGCTGCCTGGCCAGCGCCACCCTCAAGGTGTTGGCACCCAAGTGTAAGCCCTGCAGACAGGAGACGGCCCGCTGGGCCTCAGCTGCGTCCTGGTAGTGGAGGAAGGCCCTGTGCTGCGGCCCCTGCCAGCTGAGCCGCAGCGGGGCCGCGTCGCGCTCTCTGAGGGCTCTCTGCAGCTCACTCGCTCGGGCGTCCGCGGGGAGGTTCCCAACGTAAACAGAGCTGGAAGGCACGTCCTCCCCTACCTCCAGCTGCGGTGGGTCGCGGGGCCTTCTGACAGCGCCTGGGGGAGCCGTGTGTGGGCTGCGGGTGTCTACCACGTGCTGGTGCTCATCCCGAAGGGTGACCTCTTTCCCAGCCTGCTTCTCTCGGGAGCGGAGGCTTCTGAGTATCGGGATTTTCCCCATCATCTCACAGCTGATCTGAAAAAGTAAAGCAGTTCCAGCTATTCTCAGGTGGTCTGAAAGGGACCACCACTTGGTCCTGAGGGAGGAGAAGTGGAAATCCCATGGGGACCTTGGCCACACGTGCTCTCGGCGGCAGTACCTACCTGTGCATGCCAGGTCACGTGTGCCAACGGACCAGATGCGAATGGTCCCACCTGGCCTCTGTGATGTGGGTCCCCCACTGCATCGGCAGCTTTGAACCCCGCCCCTGCCCTGGCTTAAGATATGCCATGGCTGCTGGCAGGAACGGGCAGCTTTCTTGTCTCCTCAAGGCCCAGAAAACAGAAAACTGAAGGCCTCCTACCCAGAGAGGAAGCAGCTCGACTCACTGGTGTGAGGCTTACAGGGCCACAAGGGGGGGTCCCCGGTGGCTCCCCAGAACAATGGTGTTTTTTTAATTTTTAAATTTTTTTTGCCTCCATACCTGTCCCCTCTCCCTGATCTCTGCCATCAGGCAGGGTGAGGTCTTTAACCAGCCACAGGAATCTCCTCCTCCTCTCCCCTCCTCCACTGAAGGAGCATTTCTCAGAGAAATGTGTCATTGAAAACATGGGATCAGGCAAGTCTGAAACAGAACACTGCCTTTCAGAACAGTTCTAGCAATGAGTCTAAAATAACATACACTACACAAAATGTTAAGTCTCAGTGAGTAGGACTTCTATACAGAGGACATCTTCGGCTTTTTAGCCTAATGAACTAACAAGTATTTCCTGAAACCTGCAACGAAGGATGCCAGTAAATGAGGCTCAGCCGTGGAGGCCGCCTGGACAGGAGGATGGAAGTGCCTCCCCCGGCCTGCAGCCCCGGCGGGGCAGAGACGCTGGGGACGGCGGTCGTTTGGGTCGGGCTGAGCCCAGACGACTGAGCCTGGGGCAGGATCGCTCTAGTGTTACCAGAAGAATCGGGAGGCAGAAAAGGAACAGAAAAGCACTCTTCCGTCCCTTTTGATGGTCCTCATCTTTGATGATACTTTCTGTCTCTACTTTGGGCACAAAGCTGGCAAACGATCAGTTGCAAAGAGGCGAGCAGTGGCCCAGACACAGGCTTCCCCCAGACGTGGGCGCACGGGAGTGCGGATCAGCACACGCGGAGACAGGTGCAATTTTTCTACAAAAATAAACAGTCTCACTAGCATCAATGTTCTCGTTATATTCAGAAGCCTATGTAACTTAGAGCAACGGTTCTTATTTTTGGCAGGGTGTCAGGGACCTTTGAAAGACGCTGCGGTTCCCTCCCCAGGACTCCCCTACAATTCTGTATACAATTTCCCAATGTCTGTCAAGGACTTCCAAACCACAAGAAGTGCACAGGCCCCAGGTTAAAAGTCAACTAATTAGAGTAAGATTTAAAGAAACACAAACACCTAAGAACAGTCAAGGGCCTTCTTGCAAACTGAATTGAGTACCTGGTTCTCTCTCCCAGTGCTCAGCACACAATACTCCCACCTCAGCAAAGCCTGTTCTGTGGGCCAGAGCCCTCGCCGACCGGACGCCACCCTCGCTCCCTGGCACGGCCCTGGCCGAGGCCCCTGTGGGGAGGACTTGTCCTCTCTGGTCGTTAGAATGGCACCCTGACTCCCAGCTGCCAGGGAAAGGTTGTGCACAGAAAGACTGGCTCCTTCTGATGCTGTCCATTTTTCAGACACATGCAGAAATCATGTCTATACCATGGACATCCATAAGACGTGACTACTCGTTTCTGAGCAAAAGGAATTTTTTGCCCACTCGTCTGTCCCTTGGCCCTTCTTTTGAACCGACTCATCGAAAGGTGATTAAATGCACAGACCAGTACGCCAGAGGCTCCGGGTTCCAGAAACCCAATGATGACCTGAGTGCAGCCAACCCGACTCTTCCCCGTGTCCTGCTCCACCTTCTTAAAGGGTTCAGATCCTTGTGTTCTCTCAGAATATTTAAAAATGGCTTAAACCGGTCAGACTTCAATTTCTAAGTGGCTAGATCTAGTATTTAAAAAGGATGACTGAGTTAAAGCTGCCATTACAATCAGAGAAAAAATGTGACCAAACGCGCAGGGAAGAACCACGTTACCCACCCCCAACAGCAGCAGCAGCGGGCGCCCGTGGGCCTCGCCTCCTGGTGCACCTGCACTCCCACCAGGGCCCGCTCCAGAGCCACCGGCCGGGCGAGCGCCCCTGCGCATTTCTGCCCACTGGGGCTGCAAAGCTCCCTCAGCAGCAGGAAGTGTGCTCAGGAAACCTGGCCCATGGGGCTAGGCTCTACACTCAGCCAGCAGAAATTCATTTCATTGTTTTATTTCTCTTTTTAGTATTTTAACTTTTTTAGGGAGAGGGGAAGGGAGGGAGAAAGAGAGGGAAACATCAAGGTCCAAGAGCAACATCAATCGGCCGCCTCTTGGAACCCCAACCAGGGACTGAATCTGCAACCCAGGTGTGTGCCCTGACCAGGAATTGAACTTCAACCTTTCACTTTGCAGGATGATGCCCAACCCACTGAGCCACACCAGTCAGGGAAAAATTTCATTCTAAAACATGTCGCGTGAAGCAAAAATATGTCCTTCTGCACACATTACAGAGCTAGAACATGTACCGGTTATAAGCAGCTGAAGAATAATGAAAATGTTTTAACCACAGGTTACAAATACACTGCAAGTCTACAGCGCGGCCACACTGGCATATGCAAAAGGATCTTCAGAAACTGCAATGCACGAATGCATGGCTTTCCTGTAAAGCTGTTTGTTTCGGGAGCGGTACATTCACTGGATAAGAGGAACGACAAGGCCAATGTCAGTGTGCTCTTCCACCCTGCCCCGCTCCACACCGCCCCACAAGTTCTAAATGGGAAAATCTCCCGGCTACGAGGCTTTCAAGTCCTGAATGCACGAATCCCCGGCTCCTGGCTTTTGCGAGTGGCTTGCCGTTTCTCTGCAGAACGGCTTAGGTTGACTGGTGCCTCACAGCTGACAGAAAGGCTCCTGCCAGCCAAATGCACAGACTGGACGCCACACTCGGGACAGGTCCACGCAGTGCCACTGTTTTTCCTGGTCGGCAATGAGGAACAGTCGTTACATTTTGTCAACTTGCCACGTGAAACGAAAGATTTTGCTTGTTAATCAAACATAAAAAAATTCCCATCCTTCTGTAACTAAAAAAATAGTTTAGAGCAATTTTGATTCTCTTCTATGTGCTACAATCACTCTTCACTGAAGCACACAGATATCAGTCACGTATAAGTATATATTCTCTTTAATGATTGAATTAACGGACCTGTCCCCTTATGAATACTGTCAAGCACAACAGAAGCCAGAAATCTGACTCTCACGGCATCTGCTTGTAACCCAAAAGAAGAGACCTGGGTTCTAATCTAACCTCAGCCACACACTGGTTTTATGATTTTGGATGAGTTGCATTCTTTCTGGCTCTCACTTTACTTGACTAGAGAGGAGGAGACGGGGATGGGTGATCTTCAAAATCCCTGTCATTCTAAAACGCTAGGGCATGTATGAGCAGCTGCAGGCAAAGATAAACAGAAACACCAGAAGTATTTCTAATATGAAATACAACTCACCAAAATGATTAGTTCTCTTGCATGAGACTAAAGCTTAGCTGTTGATGAAAATGCTTTGAGGTCCTTCCAAATGCCCGAGGTGAAAAAATTCTGGCGTGAGCACACTCAGAAGAACACGAAGCCAG
>PVKM010033201.1:0-16072 GCA_004027735.1 Carollia perspicillata
GGTGTCAGGATGAGGAGGGTCCCTCTAGAACTGCCTGCAGGGCAGACACATGACCCTGTGGCTCTGCATTGTCAGGGAGCCACATCTCCTGAGAGCCAAGTTCTAGCTTGGCAGAGAGGAAGGTAGGAGGAAAAACAGAATGCCCAGAACCTCTCACAAAGGGACTATGGTCAGCACTCTGCCTTTCCACCAAAGCAGGAAACTCCAGGGCAGCCTCCAGCCATTGTCCATTACCCACAGGATTTCATCCATGTAGAACAACTATCCTCTTATTTACTCAATACTTTTTTTAAGATATGCTAATCTTTTTACGTAAATGTGTTTATTTTAAAAGATAGTTTTTATCACTCCACTTAAATAATACATCACTTTACCCTTTAAAATTGAAATTAAAAATAAATTTTAAAATTACAAAATTTTAAATAACAAACATAAAATTAAAAATTGCATACACAAATAAATCTCATTTCAGAAAGACACTATGAAGAGAACGAGCCCTAGCAGGTGCAGCTCAGCTGGTTGGGCGTTGTCCCACAAACCAAATGTTGCCTGTTCGATTCCCTGTTGGGGCACATGCCTGGGTTGCTGGTTCTGGCCCTAGGTGGGGTGCATACAGGGAGCAGCCAATTGCTGTTTCCCTCTCACCTTGATCTCTCAGTCCCTGTCTTTCTCACTCCTTTCCCCCTCTCTAAAGTCAAAAATAAAACATTGTAAAAAGGAAAGAGAATAAGAAAACAAGCCATAGACTGGGAGAAAATATTTGCAAACAACATACCTAGTAAATGACATTAGGTAAAATATACAAAGAGCCTTTAAACCCAGTATTAATAAACAAACAATCATATTTTTAAAAATGGGAAAAAGATCTGAACATATAGCCAAAGAAACATGTGAAAAGATGCTCAACATCATGTCTCTAGAGAATGACAAATTAAAATAGGAGATATTATCCCTGACCCACTAAAATGTCACAAATATAGAAAACTAACTGACAACTAATGCTAGTGAAGATGTGGAGAAATAAACTCTCATGCATTGCTGGTGGGAATGCAAAATGGCACTACTACTTTCTAAAACAGTTTGGTTGTTTCTTACAAAACTAAACGTAAGTTTACCATATGATCCAGATATCATGTTCATTGGTGTTTACCCAAAAGAGCAGAAAAAAACAATACATACCTACACCTGCACATGTCTGTGTATAGCAACTTTATTCATAATTGCCAAAACTTGGAAGCAGCCAAGATGTCCTTCAGTAGGTGAATGGATCAATCAACTGTGGCACATCCAGCAATGGAACATTCAGTGCTAAAAAGAAATGGCCAATCAGGCCATGAAAAGACAGGGAGAAACTTAAAGGCATATCATTAAGTTAAAGAAAAAAAAAAAAAAGCCAAGCCCTGGCTAGGTAACTTAGTCAATTACAGTGTGGTCCCAATATACCAAGGTGACAGGTTCAATCACAAGTCAGAGCACATACAAGTGCAACCAATGAGGGTATAAATGACTGGAAAAACAAATTGATGTTTGTCTCCCTCTCTCCCTCCTCTCAAATAAAATAAAATAAAATATAAAATTAAAAAAAATAATAATAAAATAAAATATAAAATAAAATGCCATTCTGAAAAGACTATATATGAAGATTGATACTTTAGGACATTCTGAAAAAGACAAAACTGTGGACATTTTAAAGAGATCAATGTTGGTGTATGGGAGCGGAGTAAAAAGGCAAACCACAGAGGGATTTTAGGACAGTGAAAATTTTCTGATTGATATCATGAGGATGGATAGATGTCCTGAAAATTTGTCCAAACCCTTTGAATGTATAACATCAAGAGTGACCTGGATGGACTCCTGTGATAAAGACGTGTGAGTGAAGGTTCACTGATTATAACAAATCTCCCACTCTCCTGCAGGGTGTTGATAGTGGGAGAGAACGTTGATATGTGAGCAAAGGAAATAGATGGAAACTCTGTAATTTAGGTTTCATATACTGTCAATCTCTAATTACTCTAAAAGGAAGGTCTACCTAAAAGTAATATAAGAGGTCTAACTACCACACATTCTGAATTTATTAGATATATATTTTGTCATATGCCTGAAAAAATAATCTTTATATTTTACATTCACCCTGGAATAAATATGGCAGAAAAGATTCAATGGTTTTATTATTTAGATTTTATTTATTTATTTTTAGAGAAAGAAGAAGGGAGGGAGAGAGTGAGGAGAAAGACATTGATGTGCAAGTAAAACATCGATCAGCTCGCCCTGGCAATTGGACTGGTGACCCTTTTGTCTTCAGGACAATGCCCAATCCACTGAGCCACACCAGTCAGGGAAGATTCCATGGTTTTATATAATCCACTTATGAAAGATGTGATTGGAATATGTTAATGAATTATAGAAATATGTGTTTTGAGCCCTATTGGGAACTGCCCTGCCTGATTTCAGAAACTGTAACCCCTACATGGCTAACGCTGAGTGAGCAACCTTGGGACCATAAGCCACTAAGGAGACAAAGCTTATGTCCCTGGCAGGGGTGCCCCCTCTACACCTTTAACTTCACACTGCCTGGCCCCCAATACTTGATTGTTTAGCCAATGACGGGGAAGATTCCCCAAGGGAGGTATGACCTAAGACAGGTATGATCATGGGGAGCTCCCAGGGAAGGATTTGGGGACTACAGAAAAAGGGGGTAATAGATCCTCGCCCCTCAGCTTTGACATAGCCTCAGTCCTCATTCTGTCTGCAAAAAGTCTCCTACTCTCTTGGCTGCCTGACCTCACCTGCCTGACTTAAGCCTGAAACAATGACTTAAGCCTGAAACAATGCCAGTGGTGGGTGCTGCCCTGTCCTGGAAAGGGCAGGTTCTCTAGGGCAATCAGGACTAAGATGCATAAAATCCTAGGATACCTACTTTGCTAATACCCTAAATTTAAATGGTAAGGGACCAAGCAGGAAGTATATTTGTTCTCCAAAGTTTTGTGGCCAATGAACTATCTGACCCTGACTCAGAATAAGCCTTCAGAGTTCTCACAATGTTATCTATTATTTAAACATTTCTACCTGACAATGATTGATGAGCTTTGTGTATATACCCAGTATTCCTATGCAAATTAAATTCCATAAACGACTGTTAAGGCAAGGGTCCAGGTGCTCTCCTCTTGAGAGAGCCATCACCATCCCTTTTCCATTATAGGACTCCATAGAATATGTGCATTTTTCTGGAATCTCATCCATAACATCCTGGAAACTGAGGGCCTGTATCTGAGTCAGCTGGCACCCAGGAACAGGGACCCGGAGGCTATGAGCCATCCTTGAGGATAACACATCAGCTTGGTGGGAGTGTGAGTATCAGCCCAGCTAAGGGCCAATGATACCTACTGCTTTTTGGTTGGGTCATAGGGTGTGTTGTATTTTAAAAGAAAAGGGTTTTCTTTCTAGGTCACCCTCTCTTCCTACCTCTTTGCAACTACCTTCTTTAATAAGTTAGGAGCCTTGCTCTCTCTCCCAAGTATTTGCCACAACCTTGCCAGCATGGGTAGAGCAGTTAAAAGCCACAAGGTTGCTCCCTGCTAGACATTACCTGTGACAGGATTAGATAATAAGTGGACTGGGTTAGAACACTAGGTTTCCTGCCAGCCAAAAGCAAAAATCCATGCAATGAGAAGTACACTGTAAAAACACTCACAAGCCTATCCCCAGGGCACAACCCCCAACTAGGTCTAGGCTTGGGAGAAAGAGCAAAGATTTTTCCTTTAATCAACTTTAAAACCATCAACTAGTTACAGAACAATTTACAAGCATCTCAGCAAATTTTTTCTCTTAAGCTGCCTCTTGCGATCTTTTGATGTTGCCTTTTCCCTCCATCCACCTACATAAGGAAAGCAAATGGTGAATGAGTGCTTCGGTTTCTATCGGACCCTGAACATCGCTGTCCAGAAGAATTTAGTGTTAGTCACAGGTTTTGTATGAGGGCTTTTGACATTCACGAAGCTCTGAGGACAAAAGGCACTTCCTCCCCTTGGCCCAAGAAATCGGGTGTTCCCACGTGAGTCGGAACCTTCTGAGGGTGTCTGGGATCAATTCCCAAGACATGCAGGGGCTTTGTAGGGACTTACAACACTGCTTAATCTAACTTCTGGTCACCTAGCACTAGGAGCCCCCCTTACTGTCCTAAACTCAGGAAGACGACCCAAAGCCTAAGCAGTGTGAGGGTACTCAGAAAGTCCAGTACCACTCTCCCTGACTGTCTTTCAATAACATCACATTATATCCCTCAACAGCTAACTAGTTAGGTTTCAGCACAGGTGGCAGAATCTGAAAAGACAACAATCGAAAGTAAAAATGAGCCTTTTGACAGAAAGAATGGGCTCTGATTTACCTAAAGAACAGGAAGTTTATCCTGCTCTTTAAAAGCAGCACCTCAGGAGAGTGGGTTGCAAGGTGAAGGAACAGCATCTTATTCAGCTTTTACAAACTCTAAAGGAATACTACCCTAATTTCCTGATGACGGATCCTTAGATATAAAGATTTGGGAAGATGCAGGTGATAGGTTAATAACATTACAGGATGTTCCTATTTCTATTGGAACCCAAAACCTAGTAACTTGGGGGCTAGTCAGGACTGCTCTCCTGCCCATAGGGGCTAGGAAACCAGAAGTAGTCAAAAAGGAGGATAAAGAGTCTAGTTCAGAGGAGAAAGTCATATGTGATGTAGTGGAAGAAATAGCTATGAAAGTTTTGCCTACAGCACCACCGGAGCACCTGCTTAGTAGCCATCACTCCTTACTTCAACCCCGGCAGAGTTCCTACTCACAGGATGTCTCACCACTAAGAGAGCCAAAAATTTAGATGCATATCCTGTTAGGGCCGTGAGATGGTGCCTTTTGCAGGCAGCTGAGGCTGGGGATTTAGATGCCCTTTCAGTCTTCCTCATTATAGTCAGGGGCCAAAAAAATGTCCATGAATGCCTTCCTTTTTCCTTTTAAAAGGATCTAAAAAGGAGCATTAGAAAAAGTGGGCTTCAGTCTCCTTATACTAGTGATATATATCACACAATCACTGACAGCTACAGAATGGCTGCTCATGACTGGATTGCTCTGGCCAGGACAGTCTTAACCCTGGCTCAGTTCACAGTCTGACATTTGGAGTACTCTCAGCGAGCCAGCCACCAAGTGGCCAAGAATGCCCAAATGAATAATCCTGTCACCCTCAGTGTGCGGCTAGGGTCTGGTGATTTTGCCACAGCTATGGCTCAAGCCAGGCTTGATCTTCATGCTTTTAGTCAAAATGCTCAAATTGAGCTAAAAGTCACGAAGGCTATGCCTGATTCTCAGGCCAGGGAAATGTTTTCCTTTACCAATACCCACCAGGGTGCTTCAGAGGCATATACTGACTTTATTGATCGCCTCCAAGAAGCTATTGAAAGGCAAATAGATAGTGACAGAGCAGCCAAATCTCTTTTGTGGCAGTTAGCTTATGAGAATGCTAACAAAGACTGCAGGACAATTATAGGACCCTGCCATCTACCACCAAAGACATCAGTGAGTTTATCACGCCTTACCAAGATGTTGGCACAGAGCACCATAAGGCTTCTCTTCTAGCTGCTGCAATTAAGGGAGATCCCAGATGTAACATTGTGGGAAGCTGGTTCACCTGTGCAAGGACTGTAAGTCCACAATGAAAGGGAAAAAGGGAAATTACAAGCTTTCTCCCAAAAGGACTTTCCACACTGTGCAAGGGCAGACCTGGGGCAAACGAATGCCACTATGTATTTGACAGAAACAGCCAACCTATTCAGGGAAACATCCTAAGGGGTGCCTGCTCCAGCGTCCCCAGCCCCAATCGGACATTTCAGAATGACAGTCAATATTAGGAAATGCAAGGAAATGCACAGTTTCCAACCTTTATGCAGCCACCCACAGAAGCGCAGGGCTGGACTTGGTCATCAGCAATGAGCTCATCTTAAAGGAACAGGATCAAGTAATCATAGCTCCCACTGGTGTCTGGGGACTTTTACCCCCTCGAACAGTCAGTTTATTCTTGGCGAGATGCAGTATTACTACCAAAGGCATTTGTGTTCAGCCAGGAGTCATTGACTCAGACTGCCAAGGGGGAATTACAATCATGCCCAGAGCTTCTGGATATCATATTATTCCTGCCCAAACACGTATTTCCCAGCTGCTCCTACTCCCTTAATTAATCTCAAAGCTTCAAAATATGGTGAGGGGAGAGGGAGGCTTCAGTAGTACAGAGAGTCAATGAGTTTTCTGGACAGAATTATTTAGATTAAATAAACCAATCTTACAAATGAATATAAAGGATAAGACCTTTTCTAGCCTCATAGATATGGGAGTGGACATCTCCATTGTTTCAAATCAGTTTTGGCCTCCAGAATGGCCTCTAACAGACGGAAGAATGCCTGTAACAGGTGTTGGAAGGTTTCTCAACCACAAGTCAGTGTATGGTCTCTTCAATGTTATGGACCAGAAGGACAGGCAGAAAGAATTCGACCATATATCCTGCCTATGGCCCTAAATATTGGGGGCCATGATCTCTTCAGTCAGTGGGGGATGCAAATCTCTCTGCCACATTTGCTGTAGTGGCCACTGCTCTCATAACTCCCCTGTCACTTGCATAGCTCTCCAATACGCTGGTATGGTTTGATCAGTGTCCACTTAAAGGAGAGTGACTTGAACAGGCCTGTCTTTTAGTTAAAGAACAATTAGACACAGGTCATACTGAACCCTCTAACAGCCCTTGGAATATGCCTATTTTTGTCGTACCAAAGAAATCTGGCAAATGGAGGCTTATTCATTATCTAAGAAAATCAATGAATTCCTCCAACCTATGGGCCCCCTGCAACCAGGAATCCCTAATCCAGTTTGCATTCCAGAGGATTGGCCAGTTTTAGTTATTGGCCTAAAAGACTGTTTCTCTACAATCCCTTTAGCAGAAAAGGTTCCAGAGCGTTTGGCATTTTCATTCATTAACAATTTGCAGCCTTTACAGCTCTTTCAAAGGAGAGTTTTGCCTCAGGGAATGCTTAACAGCCCAACTATCTGCCCACAGTTCCTTCAAACAGCTACTCAGCCAGCAACAGATCAATTTCCTAATTCAGTTATGTATCATTATATGGATCATTGTATGGATGACATCCTGATCACAGCTTTTTCACAAGATATTTTAGCAAAAACTGCTTCCTTTCTTAAAAATTCTGTAGCTTCTGCTGGGCTAGTAACTGCTCCAAAAACATCCAGCATTCAGAACCTTGGAAATATTTCTACTCTATCCTTTTTAATAGGACAATTCAGTCTCAAGCCCTTCAAATTAATCCACCCAAGGATTTGACCTTGAATCTCCTCCAACAACTCCTGGGAGAAATCAACTGGGTGCAACCCCACCTTGAAATACCTCCCCAACAATTAACTCATGTATTTAATGACCTTAAAGGGGACCTTGATCTTACTTCCCCCAGAAAACTGTCCTCTGAGACCCTACAAGACTTAAACATATAAATCAACATATTCAGCAACAACAACAAAGTAGAATTAATTCACAGAACAGCCTGTTCGGCTTTTCTGGTTTCAAACTCAGGCTTGCTAACGAGTCTTATAGAACAGCTATCTCCCCACTTAGCTATGATGGAGTGGCTTTTTCTGTCTCATCAACCACAACACACTATTACCACTGTAACAGGGTGCAGGCAAGAGGGGGGCCCCAAAAAAGGGATTTGGAATGGGGTCCAGAGCTCATGGTGTCCAGGAAATATTAGAAAGATACGTAAGATGTCCTCACCCCCACCACAGCTGTGCATTGGGGGAAGGGACACATGGAGCAGGAACATGCAGAGCTGTTTTGTACAGCAACAGCTTTGCACCTAACCTCTGGCATGGTCATTTAACATATCTATAACCTTTAACTGGCTGCATACATATGTTAAATAGCTGTAGCCTTGCTCTGAGCCAGGGGGATGTAAAGGGACTTCCTCCTCAAGATGTAACTGGGAGCAGGTCCCCCAGGTGATAGCGTCTGCATGAGAGTTTGGACAAGATTGGCTCCATGCCATGGGGCCACACCTGCCCAGACTCACAATGGCAGCCCAGTAAATCTGAAAGGATAGAGGAGTGTTGTCAAGTGTAGCTGGTTGTGGGAGGAGTCGGAAATGGGGCTGCAGAGGAGGATTGGCCCGAGGATTTAAACCCAGAACCATCATCCATTGAGGATAGAGATACCACAGCTTTGGTAGGGGAGAGGACCAGGAGGCTGAGGCAGTGCAGGGAGAGAGCCACATGCTTCTGGCAGAGTGTGGACCCCCACAGCCAGGTAAGTACAGAGGCCCACGCTTTTGGCCAGACTGGGGACCCCTAAACTTGGGTAGAAAGAATCACTATGTGGCTCTAGTAGAGAACTGCCACTCAGTTTTGGTAGAGTGGTGACCACCCCCCTCCCCACAAATGTGGTGGAGAGAAGAACCACCATGCAGTTTTGGCTAGAGTAGGGACCACTGCAGCTTTGGTAGAAGAGGACCACAGGGCTTTGGGTTGCTCCTGTCAGCCATGGGAAGCAGGAGAGACTTTGCCTGAAAGAAGGGTGAAAGAACTCTTGCTGGTAGGCCTAGAGAAGGTGCCACATGGCTTTGGATTAATTAGAGATCCTGCCTGGATGGCAACACAGCTGATGATGCCGGCAACCTAATTCAATGATGACTACTTCTTTCCCGAGTTACAATACACCAAATTAGGGCAGGGGGAGAAGGAAGCCCTGTGGGTGTTTGTGGGTATCTAAAAGGACTTTGATATTTTAATGAAGACATTAGGTCACACATTTAAGTTTATATAGCATTAAATAAACATTTCCTTTATTTTTTAGAAATCTCTGGCATTGAGATACATCTTTCCTAAGGTGGTAAATAATCGAATCTGTAGGGAGTCCGTCTGATAACAGTACATCATACCCACCCCTTGGCCCTTTGTGTGTGTTCTGTTACAGGTTTGGTGACCCAGTGGGACAAGAATTGTCTGTGGCAGACCAACCCCCTCAGATGGGAGAGAGTGAGGCTTAGGAATTTTTCCAGTCTCTGAGGATTTCTCTGCACTCCTGAGGGCATCAGCCACCTAATCACACCCGGAAAGGTGAGAAGGAAATGAAACAGGGAGGGAGCAGACATGTGAAAGTGTTTTCTTTGAAAACTTGTTTTCAGAGCACCATTTTGGAATAACGGAATTGTTGATAATATACTGCTTCTAGGTTGCCCCTGTCTGTTCACTTAGAGTTTTGATGAGCCCAGGTGACAGTAAGGGAACCTGTACTCCGGTTAGGGGAGGAAGTAAACCTCTAGGCTTTGTAAGACAAGCCTGCATGTACGTTAGGGATCGGACAGCAAGCCATGTGGGTGTGCCATCATTTTGGGTAAAATGGAGGATGAGCCTCGTGAGTGCCCACTATGGAGGACAAGTCAGGCATGAGAGTTGCCAGCTTGGATGACCTGGTATGAATGGGTGCTGCCATCTTGGAACTGGGCTAGGTGGTGGGCTAAGGGCTCTGTTCAGATTATGAGTTGCATGCTGCTGCTGTGTGGGCACTGCATCAGTCAGGTTCTCTGTGTAACTGGTTCTGATAGGAATGATTCTGGTTCTAAAGGTCATGAATGGGGTCCAAGGGTGACCATCTGATTTATAAGGTGTTTGCAAGGTCTGAGCTACAGAAAGCTGCAGGACATCCCTACAAATATAGGGACTTTTAGTGGAAGGTACCTGTAGTGCTAAGGACTTCTGGCCTCCATATACTGAGTTTAAGTACTGAGTTTAAGTATAGATCTTCCCAGTAGTGGAAAGGAACAGGGGTAAAGAGAGAATTATGGTTCAACCTGAATGGGTAAAAATGTATGAAAGCTGTGAAAGTTTTAAACCTAGAGGAAAGGAAAACTCAACTACTGGTTTTTTGGTTTTGTGGGAAAGGAGCAAGTTTCTGCCATTGGTTGTGTTTCTGATCAGAAATTCTCTGTATCGGTAAGACCTAGGAGAGGTGGCTTGTAATCAATTGTGGAGAATACCTTTTCTGTCAGGACCCAGGAAGGGTCATTGAGAGCTGATGAATGTTTCAGCCTGAGGCAAAGGAACATGTCTCTGCCGTTGGTTCTGTTTCTGATCAGAAACCCTGTGTATTTGAAGACCTAAGAAAGGTCACCTGTAAGACCTAGTAAAGATCACCTGTAATCAGTTGAGGAGAGTGCCTTTGCTGCTTGGGAACCAGGAAGGGTCATTTGGGGCTGATAAGTGTTTCATCCTGAGGCAAAGGAGCCTGTCTCTGCCAAGAGACTGGGCTCGAAAGAGCACATCTCTGCGAGGCACCAATGGATGCATTGGTGCAAGAGAATGCTTCTCTAGAACTCTGTTTTAGATTTTGCTCTATATCTGCTCTGAAAAGGAAATTGAGGATTCCAGAAAAGGTTGAAACTTCATAGTCTGTAGGAAAGTGAACAAGGTACAGGATTTTCCATCACACTTTGTATGTTTTCTCCATACCTGATTCCTCCAGAATTTGGCATTCTGAAGGAGTGAGTGATGATGTAAGGTTTCTTTGCATAAAACAATCAAGACCAGTTGTTAATAGTGGTTTTGTTAACCAAGACTTTGACTGGAATGTCACTCCTGAAGGAGACATGTCTGGGTCCTAGTCATTACCAGAAAGCCCTGAGGAACTTGCATTGACTTGCAAAGCTAGTGAAAGCCCACGAGAAAAAGCCTGGTACGTTGGTTGGTTGTGTGGTTCGTGGCAATCTTTCTAGGAAAAGAACAATGGTTGCTCTCCTGAAAGATGGCTAAAAAGAAACCAGTAGGCACCATGAAAGCCTCAAGGATTTGAGTGAAACAACTGGTACAGGCAAAGAGATGGCAGATGTGTGGCTCTGCTTTTGTGCCTGGAGGGGTAGATTGAGAAGTCAATCTAAAGGTTTCCTATATGAGTTCCAGCAAAATGGACTTAAAGATCAGAAGTGATCCAGGCTGCTCTTGATGTGTTTATACAAATGAACAGTCAAAATTAAAAGTGGTACCCAAAGTAGTCCCTTCAATGACAGTGAGGGTGTTCTTAAGGAGAAAAATTGTGGTTCAAGGGAAATCACAATGCTCAGTATCAGACATTAGAATGGCACAGCTGTCTTGAAAGTTTGCTTTCATTTGTAAATTGAAACTGGGTTTGCTATATCATCAAAGATGTACAATTTACAGGTGCAAAGGACCTGTCAAATTGCCATTGTTACATGTCATTTTAGGAAGAATCTTGAAACTGAATGTCTTCCCAAAAGACAGTGTCACTGGCACAGAGACTGGTTTGGGCTTTGTTGTGTGAATTAACCTGTCTGTTCTGTTTTCCTAGGGCATATGCCTATGATCTCATTCCCTGAGTGACTGGTTGCAGTATAGGCCTCCCTTAAGGAGCCTGTTTTCATCATTGCACCCTGAGACTCAATGGTTTGGCTGAACTAAGTGGTTGGATTGGTGAAGGGTTTGTGTGGTCTCTGGGCTTCACTTTAGGACTGATTTTCCCTTTTCTGTCTTGATGGCTTGGAAAGAAAGGGCCCAGATATCTGAAAGGAGGGAAATCCTAACATATTCCCCTCAGCCCGAGTGAGGTATAGTCGGCCTCAAGAGTTTTGGATCGGTGTAGCATGCCTTGTACACCTTCCTCTAGATAAGCCATTCTTTACCTAAGTCCCTGCCCTCATCATTTAGTCTTTATGATTTAATTGTGCCTTCCGATTCTCTTGCCAATACTGTCACCTACAGAATATGATCTGGATGCCAACCGTCCAGTAATGCCAGCCTTGGACACTAAGCCTGTGACTTACCATTGACAGCCAACTGACCAGGATTCTGTAAGGTCTTTCCCCTTGCAGGAAGTTCTGCCTCCATGCTGCTCCCTCCTTCCAGGACACCCCTGTCCCAAGGGTGGGTAGGACAATGTCCATGTCCAGCTAGAAGTAGTTACAAGAAGATGAGACCTTTGTCCATTGTCCTTTATATGATTATAAAGTGTCTGTATATCTGAAAGGAGGGATTATAACAGGGTGCAGCCAAGAGGAGGGCCCCCCCCAAAAGGGATTTGGAATGGGGTCCAGAACTCATGGTGTCCAGGAAATATTAGAAAGATACATAGGATGTCCTCTTCCCTGACACAGCTGTGCATTTGGGGAAGGGACACATGGAGCAGGAACATGCAGAGCTGTTTTGTATAGCAACAGCTTTGCACCTAATCTCTGGCATGGTCATTTAATGTATCTATAGCCTTTAACTGGCTGCATAGATATGTTAAATAGCTGTGGCCATGCTCTGAGCCAGGGGGATGGAAAGGGACTTCCTCCTCAAGATGTAACTGGGAGCAGGTCCCCCAGGTGATAGGGTCTGCATGAGAGTTTGGGCAAGATTGGCCCCATGCCATGGGGCCACATTTGTCCACACTCACAATGGCAGCCCAGTAAATCTGAAAATAATACTACCAAGATATATGATCTGCTTGGGGAGGAAGGCGGCCCAACTCTCAAAGGAGTAAGGCCAGGAGTCTCCTTCTTCAATGGAATTTATTAGGTTCATAACACCCAGGGATACAGGTAAATCTCATCAATCAATGTCAGGCAGCAAGCATCAAACAATAGAGAATATATCAAAGAAATCTGAAGGCTTAAACTCAGTCTGTCAATCAGGTAAGAGGGTTGCAAAAAACTTTAGGAGGCATACTCATTTCCTACCCTTACCCTTATCATATGAATGAAAAAACTCTTAGCAAAGCAGACTTCACAGGACTTTAAGAATTCTTTCTTATGCCTGATCATCCTGGAACCCGCTCTAGCTGGCACAGGACTGCACCCCCTCCCTGTCATAGATTCAGGCTTGGGTGGATTACAGCCACGAAATGCTTCTCCCAGATGGAATGGGGACTCAGACTATGTCAAAATAGCTGGGGCATGAGGGTCCTTCTTCTTCTCTTTGCTGCAGACTCCCAGTCCTTCCTAGAGATCCTCCCAAGTGATCGTGTCTGGCTTATGTTGCCCCCCCCAGGGGGGTCTTACCCGTCATGGAATAACCGACCAAGCCTTGAGGGCCAGAGATGGCAAAAACAATGTAAGTTTTGTTTCTTTAGTGGCTCACAGTCTGGAGGTCGCTCACTCAGCTGTAGCAATGGGGGGCGGTTACAACTGCTGAAAACTGGCAGAGCGCTTCCCAAATGCAGCTTTGTTAGAAGAGGACCACAGGGCTTTGGGTTGCTCCTGTTGGCCACATGGCCTGGGAAGCAGGAGAGACTTTGTCTGTAAGAATGGTGAAAGAACTCTTACCGGTAGGCCATGAGAAGGTGCCACATGGCTTTGGATTAATTAGAGATCCTGCCTGGACGGCAACACAGCTGATGGTGCCGGCAACCTGAATTAATGACGCCTACTTCTTTTCCTGAGTTACAGTACCCCAAATTAGGGCAGGGGGAGAAGGAAACCCTGTGGACATTTGTGGGTATCCAAAAGGACTTTGATATTTTAATGAAGACATTAGGTCACTACTTAAAGCTTATATCACATTAAATAAACATTTCCTTTCCTTTTTACAAATCTCTGGCATTGAGATACATCTTTCCAAAGGCAGTGGACAATCAAATCTAGTAGGGGGTTCTTTTGGTAATAGTATAACGTACCCAACCCTTGGGCCTATGTCTGTCTGGTATGTAACAGTTTGTGGTGTCTCTGGGTGTGCTAATAATTGCCCACCCCGTTCTGTCCTGTTACACCACCTACATAACTATGTTGTGCCATCTTATTATAAAAGTACGTGAGCGAACACATCAGTTATTTGGATTGACCCTGCCTTCATTCACGTCCCCTTAATTCAAGTCTAATTACAATATTGGCAGTTAAATCTTTAGAATTTCAGTTTGCCAGACTGACTTTGTAGGAGGACTAGGTATTAACCTGCTCTCAGATAAATTGCTTCAAAATGTTCCATTTTTTCAAACAAGGCTAACAGAAAACTTTAGCCCAACGCCAATAAGTGGGGGCAAGAACTGTGTTTCTGGACGGATCTGGAGAAACTGGATGGGCTGCTATTGCCTGGCAAGAGGGAAAGACTGGAGAAGTTTTGTCTCCTCAGGACATTCCTCTACTCAAAGGGCAGAGCTTTTTGCTATAATCATGGCCCTGTGGCAATGGCCCCAAGAACCCCTGAATATAGTTTTTGACTCAGGATATACTGTTTACACTATTCTGCATCTAGATCAGGCATTAATTAAGACTTCTGTTGACCCCAGTTTACTTAACCTTTTTTTAACCTACAGTCCATCCTTGACAAGTGAGAACACCCCCTCTTCATTACTCATATTCAATCCCATTCAGGCTTGCCTAGCCCCCTGGTGGATGGTAACAATAAGGCAGATGCTGTAGTCAGTATCCTTACTGCATTCCAGGAAGCAGCAGCTTCTGGTCAGTGTTTTCATCAAAATGGCCAGGCACTTCAAAATCAATTTAATATTCCTCACTCCCAATCGAAGCAGGTTATTAAAGAATGTCCAGATTGCCAAGCCCTTAACAAGGCACCCCCATCCACAGGAGTTAATGTTCGAGGACTAAGTTCTCAAATAATTTGGCAAACATGTCACTTATTACACTCCCTTTGGAAAACTCAAATTTGTTCCTATTTCTATTGACACTTACTCTGGGGCCCTACATGCATCTCCCTTGACAGGGGAATCTGCTAAAAATATTCAAGCCCATTGGCTAAAGGCCTTTAGTCGTTTAGGACGGCCTCAGCAATTTAAAACTGATAATGGCCCTAGATACATTGCACACTCTACTCAGGTTTTTCTTCAGCATTGGAATATCCAACATAAAATAGGAATATTTTATAATCTACCCAGTTAGGGAATTGTAGAACGGGCTCATCATACTTTTAAAAATCTTAAAAAACAAAAAAGGGGGAACCATGAGTCCTCCCCCCCAAACCTAATTATGTTAGCTGTGTTTACATATAATTTTCTAAATTGCAATGTACTCTGTCTGAGAAACATTTTTAGAAGAAAGAGCCAAAGTCATCTTATCCTCAGGTTTTGTATAGACGTGCTCTGGGAGATGGCTCTTGGCAGGGCCCTGTAGATCTCTTAACATGGGGAAGAAGAGGGTATGCATGTGTTTCCATCCCTACAGGTCCTGTCTGGCTGCCAGCCAAAAGAGTAAAGCCTGATCATGAGCAGGATAGATGGCAAGCTGCACTACTTGGAGCCGAGAACCGATCGACTGACAGGCCAGATGGCCCACGGACCCTGAACAACCAGAAGGAAAACAGACACCCACACCATCACTCATGGGCCTGGATCTGCCAACAGAGGAGGATGGGGCCTGCCCCAATGACAAGGGCCGAGGCTCAAACACCTCATGCAGCACCACGGGCAACAACACCTCGGTGCCCCATAATGTTCCCTTTAGGTCTGTCTCCACCACCACGGGGAACATCAAGGGTATTCATGCTCAAGCAGAGGAGTTACCAAACAAAAAGTGTTCCAGATGCTCCACAATAACCTGCAATGTTTGAACCCTAGAAACTGATTTGTTGGACTGAATTGAAGAGTTTGGGTCATGGCAGCTCTTGGTTGCCTCCTTGTCGTAATCCTTATTTGTGCCTGATGATGTATATAGAGGTTGTTTTCTTGAGATCACATTGGGGAACAGCAAATAGTAGGTTTCACAGACTTAACAACTACAATTAATTTTACAAATAAAAATGGAGGAGCTGTTGGGAACTGCCCTGCCTGATTTCAGAAGCTGTAACCCCCCATGGCGAAGGCTGAGTGAGCAACCTTGGGACAATAAGCCACTAAGTAGACAAAGCTTATATCCCTGGCAGGGGCACCCCCTCTGCTCCTTTTACTTCACACTGCCTGGCTCCCAGTGCTTGATCAGTTAGCCAATGACGGGTAAGATTCTTCAAGGGAAGTATGACCTAAGACAGGCAAGATCACAGGGGGTTCCCAGGGAAGTGCTTGGGGGCTACAGAAGAAGGGGGTGATAGACCCCCGCCCCCAACTTTGACAAA
>PVKM010033202.1:0-16077 GCA_004027735.1 Carollia perspicillata
TTATACACAAGTCAAAAATATAATTAAAACATCTATCATATTAAAGGTCAAAATATTTTCCCTAATATTATCAGATGTCACCAGACTTTAATTGTATGATAAATTCTAAAACTGACCCACTTACGCAAAAAGCTGTAACCACAAAGCGCTAATCTCTGCCAAAAATAAAAGTATAAAATATTGCTTGCTGTACAATAAATAAAGCGGAGCAGAATTTCACCATCCTTTGAGTCCTGTCATTATTCTGTCTCTCACCCCCTCTCACCCTTCGGACCCCTGGATTCTGCTGTGGCCAGACCGCGGCAATTTTTTCCTTTCATGACTGGCTTATTTTACTCAGCATAATGTCGTCAGTGCTCATCCATGTTGCAGCCTGTTACAGAAAGTCCTTCCTTTTAAAGGATGAATCATATTCCACAGTACGTATCAACCACATTTTTTAATGTATTCATGTATCAGTGCACATGTGGCTACTTCCACCTCTTGGCTATTGTAAATAAGGCTGATGAACACGGGTCTGTAAATATTTTTTTGAGATTCTACTTGAAATACTTTTGGATAAATACCCAGAAATGGAATTGCTGGGTTATGAGGTAGTTATTTTTTAATTTTTGAGGTAACTACAGACTGTTTTCCAGAGTAGTATGCCAATTTACATTCCCACCAAGAGTGCACAAGGGTTCTGTTTTTCTACATCCTCTCCAATTCTCACTATTTATTTTCTCTTTCTTTTCCTTTCTTTTTTTCTGTCTTAGATAGTGACTCACTGTGATTTTGTTTTGCATTTCTCTAATTAGCGAGTATGTTTTTTTTAAAAAAAATTAACACTCCTTATTTTCACAATTGAGTATATATTGTGTGGTAAGCACTGCTTAGTGCTTTGCATGCAATAGTTCATTACTTTTAACCATCCTGTAGCCTAAGAGGTATTATTCTTATTTTGCACATGAGAAAAGTGAGAATCAGTGTTGGGGACCACTTTGTGTGGTTTCGAAGCATGTAGCCCCACACAAGCAAGGCCTTACCTGTAAGTCTTAATTAGAAAGCCAAATGCAGGTGGCAGGCACGACCCAATGCTAACACCAAGAGTTCCCTTGGGAAATCAGGCCTGAAGTATACATTGTATCCTTTGAAGCTTGCTTTGCTTTGCTATAGCCCTGGTGATGTAAACCAGATGTTTAAGTTCAAAGCATAAAGAGTAAACTCCTTATCTTAGGAAATATACCTTAACAATCACCTGGTGCCAGCATGTCCAGCAGACCCTGACCTGAGGCAGATCTCTGTGTTTCTTCAATTGTCATCTATAGATGACAATAGGGTTTTTTTAATAACTATAGCCTTTGGACATTGATTAATGACCTATGCGTGTATGCTGTATATACATGCATATACAAGTACCTACCGATCCCAATAAAAGCCATTTTGGAGAAGGGCTCAGGGCATTCTCCACTAGAGAGAATCACCACCCCCTTTCCCACCACAGCAACAGATTTTGTCCAGGATGACTTATTCTCATCTGTGGCAGCCAGGAGAGCTCTGCAGGACGGGGCACCCCACAAATTAGTTTAAGTCATTTTCTTAAGGAAAATTAGCTTTCTAGCTACTAAATAGTGAAGCCAGAGTTCGAAGCCAGTTCTGACACCAAAGCTCCTATTGTTAGTCCCCGAGCTGTTCTTGTTATAGGAGATAAAGCTGGCTCTCTGTTCTGGACCCCAGATAACTCCCTTCTGGCTCCCAGACCTCAGATAACTGCCTGCTGACAAGTTGACTTCTTGTCCCGGGCCCCAGATAAGTTCCACCCTCTGCTTCTGTATCCTTGGCTTCCACATTCCTGTGTTTCCTGCTTGTACCATGTTACCCCTCCTCTCCCCGCCTTGCTACAAGAGTATTTAACCACCCACCTAACCCCTCATCAGGGCCCAGAATTTGGAGACTGCCTCCTCTGGGTCCATGAGCATGAATGAAGGCTTACTCCATCACCCCAAATCGTGTAAGAGTCATTTTTTCCGCAACATTCTCTCCTGACTTTTTGCTTAACTCATTTTTTCCCTATAGCAAGTTTGGTGACTAACCCCAAGTGCTGCAGGAAGGAAAGGGAAAGTACCATTTGCTGGGTGTCTGTATTGGACAGTTGCTCAAGGCTTGCAGAGATGCTGCGGGGTGTGTTGAGGGGGAAGCGAAAAAGAGAAGTCCTGTGTTTGGCACATATTACATCTGCGTGATTAGCATTGGAAGTCAGCAGTGGGGAGAAAACTGAACTTGGATTGCTTACAGACCCTCAGTCTTTGTAAACTTAAGGTTGTTTAGTACTGTAAACATACTCCCAAGAAATGTGCAAGAATTTCAGGCAAAGAAATCCCTGTTCCAATTAAGTAGTTGATTAGCCCAGTGTGGAGAGGCAAGCTTGCCAGGAAGAGACTGCACAGTGATAAGCTACAGGAAAAAAAGGGCTGAGATGGATCAAAAGAAGGAAAAGCAAATGACCATGTGAATGTAGCTTGGCTCTGACACTCGCTCTTCATTCCCATGTGAGTTGCTCACACCTGCTCCCAGGCTGGCTCCCTGTCCTGTACCATTGTGCTTCCTGCCAGGGACAAAAGCAGTGTCAGGAGGTATAGGCTCTGTTTTCCTCACACAATGATAAATCCACAACTCATTGTGACATTGAAGATGACCCTAAACCCTAAAGGGAGAATTGGGCCATGTGAAGACATGACTCTGACTGTCTATGGGAAATTCCCAGTGCTGAAATATTTAGTCCAATAATCATTTACTCATGAGAATCATCAAGAGAACAGGAAACCAAAATAATTTTGTCTGTGCCTTACCTTTAAGAAGCACATTAATTCCCACTCCCATTGCCTGGATTGAGATAGATTGGAACATATTACTGCAATGTTTCAAATTTATAGCACCAACTATAAACACAAACATTGTTAGATAAAAGAGTATAAAATTTTCCAATAAATTTATAAAAGAGGCATTAAAATGTTGGTTGGTATTTATAATATTCATCAAATGCTGCCAATGATGCAGGAACAAATATGCTAGTATTTGTAGCCAAGTGTGGGACCGTCTATACAGCCTTCAAGGGTAAATCTGTTAGCCAGAAACAGCAAGCCATATTATCTCAGTATTTCTAATTTGTATAGATTTAGAATTGCTGAGCTGAAATGAGACTACCAAATATATTGAGTGCTGATCAGATATAATGTTACATCCTATGGATCACTATCTGTCAACATAATACACACATTTATCATTCCATCTTATCTGTTCTCATCAAACATTCTTTCATTTTGCTTTATTTTTCTCTTCTATGTGATTTATTGTTTCCTTTTATACTCTATTCATAATTCAACCTTTCTTAATTAAGTTTCTGAATGAAACTTCATTATAACTTCTTTTGAATGAAAATGGCTTATGATGGGAAATGAGAATGCAAAGCAAGAAAACAAAACTAGAAGTGTAACCTCTTGAGGTGATTAGCACTTTATTTCTACTGATTCATATTAGTTCTTAATTTTTATGTATCATTCACCAGGCAGATGGTCTAGTTATCAGGTCCTGCAAAGCACTTCACAACATAGCAGCAGATCCTGTTGGTTATTTCATTGATGAGATGTCAGGGTTAAATCCGAAATGTAAAGTGTGTTGCAAAGGTGACAATTTTTGAGAGTAAATGACTTTCATGTGAATATTTTTATTTATTTACTCTTATTTTTTACTGTGTTCATTTTTAATTGTTTTTGTCTTTTTTAATTGTTGTTCAGGTACAGTTGTCTCCATTTCCTGCCACCACATTCCCTCACCCCACCCACCCCCACCTCCCACCCTCAAGCCTACTCTCCCTTTGTCTTTGTGTGTGGGTTCTTTATACATGTTCCTTGACAACCCTTATACTTCATTTCTGTGTTATCCCTCTCCCCCATCCTCTCTGGTTACTGTCAGTTAGTTCTTTATTTCAATGTATCTAGTTATAATGTTGCTTGCTTGTTTGTTTTGTTGATTAGGTTCCGCTTATAGGTGAGATCATATGGTGTTTGTCTTAGCTTATTTCACTTAGCATAATGCTCTCCAGCCCCATCCATGCTGTCACAAAGGGTAGGAGCTCCTTCTTTCTTTCTGCTGTGTGGTATTCCATTGTGAAAATGTACCATAGTTTTTTGATCCACTTATTTACTGATGGGCACTTAGGTCACTTCTGGCACTTGGCTACTATAAATTGTGCTGCTATGAACATTGGGGTGCATAGGTTCTTTTGAATTAGTGTTTCAGGATTCTTAGGGTATAATCCCAGCAGTGGAATTGCCAGGTCAAAAGGCAGTTCCATTTTTAGTTTCCTGAGGAAATTCTATACTGTTTTACACAGTGGCTATACCAGTTTACATTCCCACCAACAGTGCACTAGGGTTCCCTTTTCTCCACAATCTCACCAGCACTTGTTGTTTGTTGATTTGCTTTATGATGGCCATTCTGACCTTTGTGAAGTGGTATCTCACTGTGGTTTTAATTTATATCTCTCTGGTGTCTACTTATGTTGAGCATCCTTTCATATATCTCTGGACCCTTTGTATGTCCTTGGAGAAGTGTCTGTTCAGGTCCTTTGCCCATTTTTTAATTGGAATTTTTGTCTTCCTGGTGTGGAATCATGTGAATTCTTTATATATTTTGGAGATCAAACCCTTCTCCAAGGTATCATTGGCCAATATCTGGATAGCTACATGCAAAAAACAACTTGACCACCAACTTATACCATACACAAAATTAAACTCAAGGTGGATAAAATATTTAAAAATAAGTCACAACACCACAAAAGTCCTAGAGGAAAACATAGGCAGGAAAATCTCAGATATTCCATGCAGCAATATTTTCACCCACATGTGCCCTAGAGCAAGGGACATAAAGGAAAGGGCCATCAAAGAACATGTATAAAGAACATATAGACAAAGTCAAAGAAGGTAGGTTCAAGAGTGGGAAATGGGTATGGGTGGGTTGGGGGGCATGGTGGGCTGAAAATGGAGACAACTGTACTTGAACAACAAATAAATAAATACAAACATAAATAAATAAAATAAGCAAATGGCACTTCATCAAAATAAAAAGCTTCTGCGTGACTGAAAATAAATCAGCAAAATGAAAAGGGAATCACATAACATTTTTAAAGGGGAATTTCAATAAATTTTTTATAGTAGGTGAATTTTAGTTAAAAAACACTTGTTCCTATGAGATAGATTTTACAATTTTGGTATTTCTGGTTTACAAATAATGAAACAGAGGCTCAGTGAGATTAAAGGACATGCTCAAGGTCATTTGGCTTAATATAGCTAAGTGGGATTTGGATCAGCATCATTATTTTCTAAAGTCTGTTTTTACCCAACTTACTGCACTAATGTTACCTTGGATCATGTTACTTTCATTTGAATATTTTGTCATGTATACTTCTGAGTGTTTTATATGGACATCATTTTTAATAGCTATATAATTCTCCATCAAGTTGATGAATTGTCTTTTGTTGTTTGGTTTACTCTTACAAAGAAGGGTTTAGTTGACATTGTTACACATCTTTTCTGTTGAATTTTGTTCTTAGGATAAATTCCTAGATATGTAAGTGTCGAGTGAAGAATGATTTTTTAAAAATTGTCTTTGCTTCTTATAAGTTATTTTTTATTTCAGAAATTTATAAGAAACCATATAAATCATGCATAAATATGTACTAGTGAAAAATCCTAGTAATTTAGTGAGGCATTTCCAGATATTGTATATTTCACTTTTCTGATTGGCTTGGTCTTTCAGGCTGGGTTTTTCCTTAAGTCCATCAATCCTGTGATTGAGAGCCTGACCCAGAACCAGCATCTGAAGAAATGACAGTGATTGAGTTAAAAGATGACCCTCCAGAGAACATATCACAGTGCCTGTGTCCCATCAGACTAAAGGATGCATTTGGTGTCACACAGATGGAATGTTAAGTTCTTTGGTCTAAATCTCCGGTATTTCACAATGAATCCATTCATAGTGAATACAGTCATGCTCACTAATTAAGATCCTTTCCTAAGAACCTTTTATAATGTAGTTCCTTATGGATCTTCACCAACTCAGCCTTTCAGTTTTCTCTCTGGAAAACTCTTTAATAATTTCTTCTGACTGTGAACACTCCTTAGCTTACTGACTCTCATGACAGTTAGTCATTCATTTTTCCAGCAGGACCCTGCCAGGTCTTCTAGATGCTGGAGACAGGGCAGTGTCTAAGACAGAGAATAAGTCTCTTTTTCCATAGAGCCTATAATATTATTGGGGGAGCCAATAATACAAAGTAATAGATATTTTTAGGTTTAATAAGTACTATGAAATAGCTAAACAGGGAAATGGGAAGAGATGGTCTCAGGCAGGGGAGGGGAATAGAGCTTCTGTGTTAGGCATTAATGTAAGACTCTCAGAGTTAGAACCTGAAAGCTGAGGACTGATCAGTACAGGGACAGCAAATGCAAATGACCTGGGGATGGAATAGGTCATCCTATCCTTTAAAAGAGACAGAGAGAGAGGCCAGAGTGATGCAGGTCAGTGGGTGTGGCAGGGTCTGATCATCCTGACATTGTGGATCAGGCTAGGGAACTTGGATTTTATTTTGTTTGCAAGGGGAATGCACCTTTGGAGGATATTAAATAGGAGAGTAGAATGGTGAGCTTTACCTGTGTGTCTTGTCCAGAGTTGGTCTCCACATCTCATGGTGACATCCAGCATCTTGCAGTATTAGATGCTGAACAACTAGGTATAAATTGTCCATTCATTGTCCAGTATCTTCTATATAGCTCCCCTTTTTAACTTCCCTTTCACCCATTTCCCTGACCACAAGGAAATCCCCATTCATTAAACTCAGCCAGAGCACTACTGCCCTGGAAGCCTTGCTGATCTGCTGAAGGAGATGGGGGTATGTTGCAAGGCCTCTTGCATGCAGCCCTGGGCCTGTTCCCATGCTGTTCTACGTTGGTTGCCAAGGGCATTGTTAGATGATGCCTCTTGCTCTGCACATTGCTTAGCAAGTCTCGTTCCTTTCTCTCACTTCATCTTCATGGGCTTGTTAACATCATCTGCATATATTCTCTTCCACCTAAACTGGCTTTAGCTGTCAGTTATTTCATTCAACTTTGGAACCAACTCCAGAGAGTTAGGCCTGTCTAGAAGAACTTTCTGGACCTTCCAAAGCCAACTTTGCACCCTTCACACTGTTTTAGCCTCACTCCAGGTAATTCTTGTTTTGCACTAACTATTGTCTCTTAACTGCCTCCAAGTTAAATCTGTTTTTATTATTACACATGAGTTCTCTGAGGACAGAATCAAGTCTTACTTCTGAAACCATGGTCCCCTCCATCATATCTGACATATAACAAATACTCAGCAAGTGGTGATAATTGTTAGAGATTCTTAGAGCAAAGATCTCTGATGTTTTCCAAAGACAACCTACATGAATAGAAAGGATACTAAAATCCTCCATTCATAGTATCTCTAAAGAACAACTATTTTTCAATCAGAAGGTATATTTTAATCTTTTCAGTGGTTCATAGAAGTGATTCAAAGAACTAACTCTTCATATGTGGAAGGGATAGAAACTTTAGTCTTGTATGTTAGAAAACACCAGTCATGTTTAAGCACAGTCTCAGTGTGATTTACTTAGTTGGCAAAGATTTGGTGTGATGCTCAAATGCAATTCCATGGAGGTGAGATTTTCTGGCTGTGGTCGGTGATCCTTAGACATGGGAGTGCAGGAAGGGCCAGAGACTGCAGTGATGGTGAGGGTTCACAGACAAAGTCTTTGTTGTTTATTTTTATTTTTGAACACATGGGCAGTCATGGTAGGAAATTAGGAATTCAGCCAAATGAACATCTGCACTGTCCGTTTCATGGTTAGAAGAGAGCCCACTACATGCCCTCAGCACTGAGACAAGGTTAGCATCTCTGAGCTCACTTCCCTTCCCCCACCTGCCATTCCTGAAACAAGGAGTAAGCCTCATCAGGAAGGACTGTGCTCTCTAGTCAGTGCACAGTAGGGGCAAAACTGCTGCAGAGAGGAGCTCACAGAGAGTGGGTGGGGGCAGAGGACATGAGGAAGGCACATGTGGGTTCATATCCGTGTTCTGTTTGTTTGGTTAATGTCTGGCCACAGTCTTAGGTCCCTCATGGATTTGGAAGCTGTAAAATGCTGTTTTCTGTGGAACCCAGTGAGATATAGGCTCCTGCACTCTTTATATGAACGTGTGCAGTTGTGTGATATCATCCAATAAATGAACAGCTGGAATGAGTGGGACAGAGAGGACTTGTTGCCAGTCACTGTGTTTGTAAGATCCACATCAGGTTTACTCATATTGATGAGAAGTGCAAGGATGGTGTGAATGTTCCCCCAGGTCCTCCTTGAATGCACAGACTGTGCCCTTGTGTTGAGCCACTAAAAGAGCCTGGGAAATGGATGTGAAGAGTGTCAGAGCTAGATACCCTACAAATACAATGCTGGTATTTCTAATGTAAACACAAATGGCAGGAAAGAGGAATTCAGATGGCACATATGATGAGGTACTTTTTCTGATTACTCCAAAAAATCAGACCATATAGGAACAAGACAGTAGGACAGGAAATCCCCCTGTAGTTGCCCTAGTGTCTGGTCACTTACAGGAGTGAGGGGAGGGTGGGAGGGAGGCAGACAGTACCACGAGTTGCCCTGGGGGTTATCACAACTGCTAAACAAGATGAGCAAGAGAAAGTGAATTGGAGCCAGATCACATCTTTATCTGGACAGGAGTAGACCTCAGTCACCACCGGCTGGGGGCGGGGAGGTGCAAAGCCCAGGGAGCTGGAGTCAGAGGACTTTGGTATGTGGGTCCTGAGCTCTGCTACTTACCACGACCTTGGATAAATCTGTTCAGTTACTTTGAAAGAGCTGGTTTACACAACTCCAAGAAAAGGACAATGATACTGTCATCAGCAACAATTTCACAGCACCTATTGTAAATGAGATAAAATTAGCTAAATGAATTTATTATCATTTCAGTAAAAACAGATTCAAATGATCCTGGGAACTTAACCAGTCATTACTACTTACCATCCCAAATTAGAAACATGTCCCCCAGATCTTCTTTGGAGTACGCCTGTACCCTAACCTGTTCTGAGGATCCCCATTCTTCCAGCCAGTGGTGAGGCCTAAGCAGACACACAGGAGGGAGCTGTGGGCACTGTCACAGTAGAATTCCTTTTAGACATACCCTGCAAAGGATGGACTCCTTGAGCACATTTAATGTGGGCCATATTCATGCATCACCAATGAGAGACAAAATGCAACCATAGTCCCTTTTTTAGCACTGAAGTCCCTGAAGAAGGTTTATGATGAAAAACAAGACCAGGAGAAGATGGGAAGTCTTGGGTGTCATACGTGGGTGACCTGAACATTTCCCTTACTGGGCCCCGATGATGTCCACAGCCCGCAGCAATTTGATTCTCAAAACTGGATGCTGTAATGTCAGATGAGTTCAGTCCACTGAAATAGGACCTGGTCACTATAATAGGAATTAGCTCTGAGCAGGGCCAAGCAGCCTATTCTCAAATGTCTGGGGCAGCTGGGATGGCGAGGATATGAAAAGGAAACTCACTGGGAAACTATAGTTTAATTTAGCACTAATCTCAGGTTATAGAGATTTGGAATGAAATGGAGTGGACTCAGTGCTACTTAAGAATTGATAAACTGTGCATACAGATTACATCACAGTTTGCCCTGTGATGATGATTCCTGTGGTTTGTATAGAGAAGTAGCTAAATTAGCTAATTAAAACCTAAAAGAAAAATAGTTCATGTGTATAAACATTTTTCTAAATTCAGTTCCCTTCAACTGCCTAATGCTAGACTTATAAAGTCACATCAGCCCAGACCATGCCGTCATGTCAGGCCTCAGAATGTCATTCTTCCTTCTTTCTCTCTTGATATATAGGAAGTTAGAATATCTGTAACAGTGTGGCCATGGGAATGTAGGGGTGTCTAATCTGGAGTGTTTCCACAGGTGGAAGTAAACCACAAAAAAAGGAGAGGAATGCAGTTGTGGGTATGTAAGTATATTCTGGACACAGTCAACTCAACACAAGTCCCAGCAGCCAGCCTTTGCACATGAAACTGCTGTAGACATGGCTTGCACTGTTTGGAAGCACATGGAAGAGTTAGCTCAGGCCCTGGAACCACTCGGGTAGAGGTGCAGTGGTGTAAACCACATTTGGTGCTGGTGAGCACTTCTCACTCCATGGGTTGTTTTTTTAAATAGATAGTTATATTTGTATGTTGTCTTCCTCTCCCACTAGAATGTAAGTCCCAGTGAAATACATCTTTTCCATGGCCTCTCTACTCCCTGACACATGGTCAGTGCTCATTGGCAATTTCTAGGATGAAAGGATAGTGAATTATGGCTATGCTCCTTTTAAAGGAAAGGGCACCCCAGCAGGAAGTCAGCAACCTAACATCGTGGGTGATGCTGTCTAGGCAGATTGTGCCCAGGATGTCAGCCAAGCCATTGCTCTTCTGTCTCCCTCTGCAACCCCATGGGGTGTCTATAGTGTTTTCCAGTGGAAACCTTTACAATCTCAAAAGATAAGTTGAAATTGGTAGAGACAGTAGAGCATCCCATGCCTTCTGAAAGGAAATTTTCCTGTAAGAGGTACTATATTTACTATAGTTTATTCATTGATATTGCATTTATTCCATAGTAGCACAAAAATATTTAGGGAAACATTTTAAAATAGTTATCATTGGAGATAATTATGCCAAAATCTGAGCCTGTCTGGAAACAAACATATAAAAAGATTTTCTCTGAGTCCCTGAAAACGATCTGTGTTTATTAAGCTCTGAAATCCCTTCATCCAGACCTGGCATGCCATATGAATCACTGACAACTCATTGAACTGAAAGTTAATGGGAAACAAACCACAGCAGCAAAAATATGTTTAAAACAGTATACAAATAGAATAAAAAATGGCATAGTTCTTATTCGGTTTTAATAAGTGAAAAATTTTATTTACAATAATGAAGATATGGGAACAACTTAAGTATCCATCAGTAGATGAAAATATAAAGAAGTGATATGTATACATATATCATTTCAATGAAAATAGATTCAAATGATCCTGGGAGTAATATTCCATTATATATATTCCATTATATATATTCGTGTGTGTGTGTGTGGCTATATATAATGGAATATTATGCAGCCACAAGAAGACTTCTTACCATTTCCAGTAACATGGATGAAAGTTGAAGGTATTATGCTAAGTGAATAAATCAGAGAAAGAGGAATACAGTGTGATATCACTTCCATGTCAAATCTTAAATGTCAAATGCATAGTCTATGTGAAATCTTTTTTAAAAAGTCAGACTCATACAAACAGAGTAGAAAAGTGGTTGCCAAGGCTGGGGGTGGAGAACAGGGAGATATTGGGCAAGGGTACAGACTTTCAACTATAGATGAATAAGGTCTGATAGTCTGATGTAAAACATGGTGACTGTAGTTGACAACAGTGTATATGTAATTGCAGTTTGCTAAGAGAGTAGAAGTTAAATGTTCACACACACATGAAAGAAAAGTATGTGAAAAAAAGAAAAATTAAGGTTTGACAGCCTATGTGAAACAATGGTTCTTGCTGTGGTGGTACAGGAAAATGTACAGTGTGGTACAGCATATGAGGTTACTTAGTTTTATCTTAATAACTCATAAAAGAAGACAAGGTCCATGGGATGGAGTTGAATTTCTGATTGGTAAAGTGCAGGAAAATAAATCCAAGTTCCACTCACCTTATTTGTGTCTTTTCTGAACAATCA
The DNA here is from genome assembly GCA_004027735.1 of Carollia perspicillata. Lineage (NCBI taxonomy): Eukaryota > Metazoa > Chordata > Mammalia > Chiroptera > Phyllostomidae > Carollia > Carollia perspicillata. The sequence goes on from PVKM010033202.1 coordinate 11,842, forward strand.
GAACATTTGGTCATTTAAGCTACACTCTCATTTCAAGTACCTCATAAATTAGTCAAGAACCAAGATAAATAAAGTTTTCATGTAGCAAATACATTAGATATGCCACTTGATTTTTAGAAATTCCAGAAAGAAAAGATATAACCACTAGTACTTTTCTCTCTGTTCAGACAATTGAATAGTTATGTTGCTATGATTGGTAACTGACAGAAAATATCCAAACTTCCTTCTCCTTAGGAAAATCTAGGTCTGCCCTTCCCTGCCCCTGCTCCTTCTAGTTTGAGAATGTCATTAGCAGAACCATAGTTCTGTGTCAACAGGAAAGTCCTCCAATGAGCAGGAGTGGGTTTCTCTGCTCAGGTTTGACCTGAGAAAAATAAGATCTTCCCTGAACACAGGGTCCAGTTGCTTAGTCCTGTCTCAATAAAACACCTATCGTGGAATCTGGACTTAGGGGGAGGGGTGGGGAAAGGAGGGTTGTAGTTTGGCACAGGAAATAGAAAGAAAGAAAAGGAAGGAAGGAAGGGAGGGAGGGAAAAGGTGGTAAGATCTCTGCGGAACACTGTTTTGGTAAGAGAAGGATGTTAACAATTTGAAGAGCAATTGTCAAGTTTTTTCTTTAAGAATCTAAGTCTTCCCAGACCTGCAGGATGGGGCACTGACCTCATTTCCTTTCTGGAGCTTCAACTTAGTCTCAGTCCTGCCTGCACTGGGAAAAGTCAGATGCCTTTAGTGGCTGCTAAATATGGCATTTCACTCTCAAGAGGTCTAGATGCAGTCTATACTTGATCTTCCTTTGGCACATGTGTTAAATTATCTTAATAAGGGTGTGTTCATAAATTGCCCATCACCCATGACCATGCAAAGTATTCAAAAGAGAACGGAAAAAACATCGAACTTTTCAAAACAGATCTCTCTTTTCCATTGGAAATCAACATCTCCTTCTTACTATGTAGATTTTTTTTATGAAGACTAAGTTGTTACAAATGACATCATTCTACTTTCAAAATTTCCTGATAGAATTCCAAAATTATGATTAACTTACAAAAATTTAAATAACAGATTTATCAAAAGTGTACAGGGTCTGGCACAAATAATGCCCCTTTTTATCATAAAATTGTTTATTACAAAATCTTAAGCATGTAATTCTGTAAGGTAACAATATAACACACAAGCACACCATATGACATTTTAAGTGAAATGTTTAAATTGCTGTTCATCTTGTGTGAGGCATTCACATACACTACCAACCACTCTTAAGCAGACATTACTTCTCCCAGACACTGTATAAGCAGGAAGAGAAGAAGTAATCCTCAGGATCTTCCACTTATTACCCTTTGGATAGTCACCACCTATTTACTATATTTCAGTATAACTTTATTTAACCAGTTTTCTCCTTTCTCATTCCTGGTGACTTTACCCCTTTCATTATTTTAAGTGATGTTTATATGCCCTATATTCATTGATGCCTCTCAGTTTTACTTATTTCTGTGATTACAGACTTGATTGGACTTGTCATTGCAACCCTAAACTTAATGTCTCCCAAACTGAACTCTTGGTGTTTTTCATCTCCAACCTGGTTGCTCCCAGTTTCATTTATCTCAGAAAATGATACCATCATTCAACCTCAATTTAAAGCTAAAACCTTGGGGCTTATCCTGATGTCTCTTTCTACCCTACCCCTGTATTTTCAGAGCCAATATGTGGACAAGTCTTGTTTTATCTCTAAAATATATATTGACTTGGTCACTTGTCTCCACTGCCACTGTCAAGACCCTGGTCCAAGCTTCAGAGCCTCCCACCTGGATGGTTGTGTCAGTCATGGGATTCAAGGGATCAGACTCAGATCATGTAGATTTTTCACTAAGCATAATGGAGTGTTTTAAGTGAAAGGATGTTCCATGTTTAAGCTGGCATGGTACTTGGCAAAGAGGTGCTGGATTTGAAGCATGGTAGTGCAGTTGGGTAGAAAACATTGTCTTGAAAATTCACCTTTGAAGGAAGAATCGAAAGACTAGTGATTTCTTGGATGGACATGAGTGGTAGAGAGGAAAGCAGGTTGTCGCTGTGCATGGCAGTGCGGAATGGAAGGTTGGGTAGAATGTTGACTTTCCTGTGGAACCGTTGAGGGCCAAGGCTACTGGGATGAATCAGCTCAGGAGAAATGATTGGCTCTGGAGCCACTGATGTCTAGATGACCGAACCGGTGGGAAAGGGAGTAGTAATTCCCTCCAGTGGGGAATGCCCTGAGCCCTTCTCCCAGATGGCTTTTATCAGGGATGGTATGTGTAGGTTTATACAGCATACATGCATAGTTCATCAATCAATGTCAAAAACACTATAGTCATGCAAAAACAGGTATTATCTAGATAACAATTGATGGGATATAGACCTGTCATATGTCAGGGTCTGTTAGTCATGCTGACGCCAGGGGTCTTTAAGATGTGTTTCATGACAGTATCCAGAGGGGAGAGGGGAGGGAATTTCAGGGGAAAAGGGGGGAGATTATAGGAATAAGTATAAAGGACACATGGACAAAAACTAAGGGGGGTGGAAATGGGAGGGAGATGGGGAGCACTGCGGGGGGCGGCCTGGGATGGGAGTAAACGACAGAAAACTGTACTTGAATAACAATAAAAAAAAAGATGTGTTTCATGAGATAAGGAGTTTACTCCTTATGCCTTGAACTTAAACATCCAATTTATATCATCAGGGCTATGCAAAATAAAGCAGAGTAAGCTTCAAAGGATAAAATGTATTTGTCAGGCCCAATTCCCATAGGAATCCTTGGTGTTAGAGTTGGGTAATGTCTGCCATCTACATTTTTACCTGGTTTTCCAGGGAGACTTGCAGGGCTTGCTCTTGCAGGACTATAGTCTTGGAAACCACACAGAATGGTCCCCAACAGGGGTGGTTAGGGATCATGGAGTGCTTCCACTTTGTATATTGCATATAACTGTGATTTTTTATTTTTACCTTATCATGTTAGAAAGAGGGAGGTGGAGAAAAAAGAAATTTGCTGTAATAGAAAGAAGAAGAAAGAGAGAAAGGATGGAGAAGGAAGAGACTATTTATTGAAACATGAGACCTTTGAGCAGGTTTAGTGTTGCTGGACAGAGCTTCCAGAGGCCAAGGCTCTGGGAGGCAGGCACTGGCAGGCTGGGGGGACTCAGAAACACAGGGCTATTCCTAGAGGGAGGGGCTACCTCTGCTAGCACAGGAAAAGAGCAAGAAGACAGCAGTACATTGTCAGTTCAGTTACAGAAATGAGGAATTCTCGCCCAATAAGATGGAGAATCATTTATCCTTTGCCATGTGATATATTTTATCAAATAACATCACAGTTTTACACTTTATGCTGTTTTAAGTTAGCATATCTCAAAGTCAGACCCTGAGACTCCCTGTGGCCCTGTCAGGGGGTCCATGAGGTCAAACATATTTTCAGTACAATTCTAAAATATTGTTGCATTTCTGACTCTCTCTCCCAGGTGAACAGCAGAGTTTTCCAGAGGCTTTGCGACTTCTGGTTCTGCAACAGGCTGAATGTATATATGAGAACTCAGCTTACTCTATATATCTCTCTTAAACATTTAATATAATTTGCAAAAATATAAGCAATACGACTTCCGGTCAAGATGGAGGCATAGATGGAAACACTGTGCCTCCTTGCACAACCAAGATTAAGGACAATAAAGATTTACAAATAATAACACAACCAGAACACAGAAAATTGAACTACGGAAGTCTGACAACCATTCAACCAGACCAGTAAGAGGAGCGGAGATGGCAGTGGGCTGAGAGGGAGCGCAGCAGGAAAAGGCAGTGGCTGGCAGACCCCAGAATGCTAGGGAGCATAGGTGGTGAGCAGAGCATGTAGGGCATGCAGGGCGGCTTGTGGACCATGGACACACACTTCCGAGCAGATAAACTAGGCAAGAGCAGGCAGTGAGACAGACTGTATAGCCCAGGGCCCCAGTGATGGTAAATAAAGCCTAAAAACACCTATTGAAAAGGTGCTGGGAGAGACTCCCAGACTCACTGGAGAGGTCATTGCAGAGACTCGTAGGGTCCAGGAGCGTGTGTAGGGAACCAGCGCCAGGGGGGCCCAGTTTGCTTGTGGGAGGCAGCAGAGGGGATGCAAATCCCAGAGAGCACAGAACAGGCACCACTGTGCCCTCTCTGACCCCACCCCCAAAGACAGCATCACAACCCGGCAACTAGATTGCCCTGCCCTGGTAA
>PVKM010033203.1:0-16184 GCA_004027735.1 Carollia perspicillata
TCTAGTCTGGCAGTTAGTCTTGCACCACGCATCCAGTTTTTGCTCTGTAAAGGTGGATGGGCGAATGACCCTCGTCAATGGATAAGCAACCTTCGGGTCCACTTCCACCTGTACGAGTCGGTGGGGGATTGCTCAGTCTTCACCAAACTTTACTCGTGTTCATGGTTAGTGCCAACATCGGCAGCATTATCTTTGAACAAAAGTGAAATGTTGAAAATTAAAGGTGAGGTTTCTGTTAGGATTTAGAAAGACCTGCTGTAGGCTTAGAAATGCCAAACTTAAATTCTCTTCTTCCTGTTTACATTTAAACACTTCCTAGGCCTCATGAAATGTCACTGAAGGTCAAATTTTGGGGTGGCAACAAAGGGCTGCTACCATCCAAAGACACGCTTCCCAGTCTGTCCCCATTGCAGTGACCAAGGAAAAATGGCTTACTCCTCCTATGCTTTCCTTCCCTGTAAAATAAGCTTAAGAATCCATCAGTATCCTGACCTCCCCACAAAGTCAAGGTGACAGCAGCAATAAGCTTTTCAATACTGAAGTTTTTGTGAAAATTCATCAGTGTACTTAACAGGCTAGACAAGGAAATACCTTTTCCTTTTTAGTGAAAAATAATGTGTCCTGAGCATTATCTAGAGCCAGTGGCCGGTCAGGCATCCCTCTCAGTGGGTTATTTTATGACCACATTTTAAACTCTTGCAAGAAATGGTTCCTGTCACAGAGCTTGACACAGCATTATACCATGGAGGTATCTGCGACAGCATCACCTTCGTCTCTGTAGCTTTAAAGATAATCTCACTTCCTCTACGTATGCACACAGCACACGGTGCTCTTCCCTCCGAGAGGTGTTGGGTGTCATTCTTCTGACACGGAGGATTTCGTAGTGCTGTTTTGCCATGCCAGGATATTGTACTCCCTTCCCACTGAGAGACGTTTTTCTCCAGGCAGTCGGAATTCTTATGGGAAGTGAAGAAAGCCTCCTGACTGTTCAGTTTCTCTCTGAAGGTGTTATAGTAGCCTGCTGCCTTAAATCTTTTTTTTTTGAATCAGCATGTTCTATACAACACATGAGCAACCAAATTGAAAAATCTAATTATGGTGCAGGAACGCACAGGGATTTGTCACTGTTCTGTTTTGGGTGCAGCCGAGCTCTGAGGCCCGGGAAGCCAATGAAAGATTCGGTTCTAGGCAGTTCTTCCAATTGTTGTGTTTGCCTATTGACTCTTGGTTTCTGGCTCTTTTTTTGTCTTATTTTTTTCTCTGCCTCTTCACCAATCATTTTCCTTAAAACAATCGAGAACTCCCCCAAATGTCCTTGGAGCTAGGGTCTCTCAAAGTGGGGTCTTTTGGCTGCCCTTGGTCCGAGCTTGGTGAGTTTCTCTTCTCTGTTAGATTCGATCACTGGCCACTGGGGCGTGGCTCAGGTGCTCTATGTGACAGGGCTGATGTGACAAGAGACTACAGGGGACAAGGCGATGAGCCGCCCAGAACAGCGTTCAGTAGAGCGGTGTCCCCCGGCAGAGGACCCCACCACGCTGATGTCCTGTCCTGTGCCCGCCTCTCTGTACCCCATTTCTGAGGGCCATGTACACTCTGGACAAGTGCACGGTGGAGTAGGCGCCCCCACCCCACCCCCGCCAGATGGGCCCATGGAGGGAGAGGACAGCCCTGGCCCCCTTGTTTCACCAGTGTCTAATACGGTGCCAGCACACAATAGAGGATGAATACACCCTTGTTGCGCACACACACACACACACACACACACACACACACAAACTCATTGTAAGCAGTATCCATTGGTCATAATGAAAAATTAAATGTGATTGTCTCATTCCCATTCACTGTCTGTTTCAGTCTCTCTCCCTGGTTGTCTGTCTCACCCTCCGTTTCCTGTGACCGCGGTTAGGAGGACAGAAAAGGACTCCATTTGGGGGACCCTCCTTTGCAGCTCTGTAACCCAGAGCAAAATGTTTGTCAGACAGGGAAGAGCGAGGGTGCAATGAGAATATAATTATTCCGGGAGGCCCTATCTGTGACAGGGATGTGGCTCCTGCCAGGCAGTCCCCTGGTGTGACACAGCCATACAGGAGCGGCTGTTGTTTTCTCAGAATTCCTCCAGGAGAGTCTAATCGCCGAACAGGCCTGGGGCGTTTTCCAAACAAGCACAGGCTAGTTCTTCGGTGGGACCCGGTTCCATTTTCAAATACTCTACTGGATGTTGGGTGGGTCCTTTCTATCGGAAAACTTACTCCTTTCAGTTCTGGGAAAGTTTCTTAAATGATTTCTTCAGTGCTTTTTCTCCCCTCCATTTCCCCCCTATTCTTTCTTTACAGAACTCTTGTTATTCAAAAGTTGAACATTCTTGAATGATTCTTTTATTTTCTTATGTCTACACTCCTCTTTCCCTCCTTTTTGCCCCACTTTCTGGGAAATTTCTTCATCCAATCAACCTGTTTGAGCCCACCTTCCTCTTCGCTTCCCACAGAACCTCAAGCCATCAATTCCTGGGCCTTTTAGGACCTGGAGTGCACATCAAATTATTTTCTTGCTTTTTCCCACTGCTGGCTTGAGGACCGGCTTTCTCAGATGGGTTAGGTCAGTTACCACGTATCCATCAGCTTTTCAGATTCTGGAGGTTTACTGCTGCTCTGACCTCTCCATTCTCTTTATCTTTGTGAGCTTGTGCTCAAAGACTTCTGCTACGTTGAGTTATTGGGGCTTTAGGAGGGAGCTGAAGCAGACGCGAGACTCAGCCCGCTCTCTTCATCCGGGCGTCTCTCAGCCAGGCTTTCTCGTTGAGTCTGTGCTTCTGCGGGCCTCTTTCTTACTCCCTTTCCTCGAAGGTCTGTCACTGATTCCTTTTTTGCCTTAGACTTTGCTTATAGGGTCTTCGAATTTTAACAAGATGGAATCCAACAGGGGTAAGCTCTAAGGTTCTGTATCAGAAACAAAAACCTCAGTTAAACCACGTGGAATATGCAAGTGTTGCTGAATGCCCACACACGTGGAAAGACTGTGAGATCAGTGTAATTCAGTGACGTGATAGGACTGTCCTTCTTCGAGTGCTAATTCAAACGTGGGTTGCATCAGTAGAAGTAGAACGTGCAGAAGAGGGGAGAGGAGGTGGTACTCCTTCTCTCGGTATTTGTCTGTGGATGCTCCGATGCCCCCTCGCCCGTTCTTTAAGAAGGGTGATGATGGCATAGAACAAAACCAGACGAGAGCAAACAGGCGGAGACCAGGAACGTGTGATGCAATTAACAATGCTTTGCTTGGGGTAGAGAATGTAAGAGGGGGAATACAAAGACCGTCTGTGGCTAAGGGATTACATTTGGGTTGCGCTGTCCAGGAGGCCAGCATCGGGACTGACGGTAGGCAGCAGAGAGCGGAGGGTGGCAGTTCAAGATGCAGGAGACCTTCCTCTTGGCAAGCATTTGTTTGGGATGGGCAGGGGCTGGCCCGGGGGAGGCTGTCCTCCAGTCCCTGGAGGGTTAGGCACCGAAGTAAGTGTCATCTAAGAGCCTTTCCAGCCTCATGATCCCGTCTTAAGGTCAATGACTCATTCAGAGCTGGAAGGGCTAAAAGTGTGGTTTAGAATCACCCTCCTCACTTCTTACAGAGGAAAGATTTGACAGCCAGCCAGTCAGGGCCTGAACAGTTATCTAGCTAAACCTTCCAACCCCCCAGCAATTCCTTCTGGTCTTCCACAGCAGCCTTTCATTGTCCAAACTGCTTTTAGAATACCCTAGCACGTCTGAACATTTAGAATAATAGTTTCCTGTGGAACGGAAGTAATTTTACATCCTATGCTTTTATATTTGTAAATGATAACAATTTCCCCAGAATTTACACACCTCCTGTAGCATCTTGGTCTCAGGTCTTAAAGAGACACCCAGCTTGCTGTCCTCAGGGCCCGAGTGACACTCTTGGCCCAGCAGTAGTTCTGTGACTGCATGTCTTTTGTCCTGTGATCCAGGGTGCATTACGAGGGCTTCGCTCCATGCTTTGTGACCTAGGTTTGAAAAGTCTGTCTGTCCTTAGTGTCCTGAAACTAGCTATGACATAGAAACCTCATGGATATGATGTATGAAATCTAAGGCCATACAGCAAGTCACATGACCTCCATTTGGACATCTGTATGGTCACTGTGTCCTTGGGGTGTCCTTCCTCACCAATCATGAGCTCTGGTCTTGATGATTTCAGTCAAAGAATGTCTCCATCCTCTCCAAACTGCATAGATCGGTCTAGTCCGGGACCCCAACCATCGGGATCAAGAATCGGGTGGAAGGCAAGGATCTACACAGCTAGAACAAGTATTCAGGAGCATGCTGTCACCAAAGGTAAAAAAAATGGGCCAGGTATCCAAGTCACAAGTTAAAGGGCAGCAAAATGTCCCAAATCTAAGCAGACAAGGTCAGGCCCTGGGACGAACACTTGGAACACTGTGATAGGAACCTGTTTCTGGGGTGAATCAGAAAAATGAAGATTGCATGGCCAGAGGCTTGACAGTCCCTTGTCACTGTGATCGTGCCTGGTCAGAGACAGGGTCAGAGTCTTGGCAAGTTCTGCCGGCCTAGTGACCGCAAAGCTTGGAGTGCGTCGCACTTCCTCCCGATCAACCACGTAAGGAAAAAAGCGTGTGGTGAGACTCGTGGTGCTTTGCAATTATAGAGCCCTCCTACCCAAAACACCAATCCGTTCATTCCCTGAAACTTCTACGAGAGAAAACAATTTCATTCTTGGAAGATAAACAAAGGGCAGTTAAGATCACAAATTCCATTCTGCAGTTTCAGGAGCCAATGCGGCAGAATTCGAATTTGAAACAGCTTTTCATGTGTGACCATCGGAAATGAGCCGCAGCCCCCAAAGAGCAGGTCCTGCTCTGTCTTCTCACTGCCCCTTGGCTGGAGGTGACAGCAGAACAGCACCCTCTCTTTCACTGGATGGGGGTCGGGAGGTTATGGTGCGAAAGGATATTCCGTGAGCAACCTGTCTCTGTCATGACTAAATATCAGCTTCTTCCTGGGCCGGACGGGTGACCCTAGACGAAGTGCTCCGCAACCCCTGATCACGTCACTGAGTCATCCAGTCGTAAACATCAATTCCTTCCTGGGCAGCCTGGGTGACCTGAGACCCAACGCTCTGTAGCCCGTGACCAGGCCCCTGAGTCATCTAGTTTGAAGTGACAGGCTACCATTAAAGTAAATGACACAGTGATGAAAGGGGACCGAAAAAGAGCTACTGACCTTCTACTTCATCAACCTTTTCATCTTCCTAGCTTGGGCTCATTTTATTTTTAGGAAGTCTAATTGTCCTTCCAGAGCCAATCAAACAGGAGTTTCTTTTCTTACATCGTTGGCAAGGCTTGAGCATAATAACCTTATTCAAAGAGCCTTCCTGATTATCTTTGAAATGAGAGGGGGAAGGCATAAGATAATTAAAAAAAACATGGCTGGAAAAACTTTCAGAGGTTATTTAACTTAACTCTCCTGCGTAACAGCTTCACCTGAAGCCCGAACTATTTCAGGAAACTGAATTACTTTTCTTAAAGACTTTCAGAAAAGAACATCTCATAACCATTTTAGGCACTTAGGCAAGTCCTTAAGGATTGGGTTTCCGCTCAATTTGTCCCCGTCTTTCTTGCTTCTGTGAAGAATTAAGCCCAGTCGTGATCTGTAGAGCCCTTTGGTTTTAAATAATTCAGTAGGGAAATTAGTTCTTAAAGGGGGCAGCTCCAGGTTGTACCGCTCAAACTCTGCTCAGATTTTCACTGGGGCTCATCTTAATACTTGGAGTACACCTCTATTTATTTACTTGTTTATAGCTTTATTCATTCATTTATTTATTTTAAAGATTGTATTTATTTTTTAGACAGGGGAAGGGAGGGAGAAAGAGGGAGAGAAACATCAATGTGTGCTTGGCTCTCATGCACCCCCAACTGGGGACCTGGCCTGCAACCCAGGCATGTGCATCGAACTGGGAATCAAACCAGCGACCCTTTGGTTCACAGGCTGGTGCTCAATCCACTGAGCCACACCAGCCAGGGCTGGAGTACACCTTTAAAATCAGCACTTGGGCATTTGTACAGCCACATACGGCAGGAACAGATGAGGAACCCAAGGCCCAGGGAGCTCTGGTGTACTGTTATGCAATCTTGCTTTTGCACCAAAGATGATGCTTTCTCTCTGGGCAAAGATTTGTCCAGACAGAGGTTTTTGCAGAAGGGAAGTTGCGTCTCAGCCTTCCTCTGCTCCACGTGACCAGAATCTAAGGTGTAAAGCTCGTGGTGGTTAGTGAGGCTTGGTGTATGCTGTTGCTTGGAACACACTTATATTTCAGGGAATTTTTCATAAGGAAGTCTTATAACTGACTCTGCAAATACTAATAGAAAAAAAGGAAAGAAATTACCCTTAAAAATGATCAAACAACAATGAAATGTCCACATCCCGGTGGGCGGTATGTGGGATGGCTTAGTGGCTTGCTCAGGTTGTGACTTCCTTCTCCTGCCCTTTTACCTTTTCCTTCCTCTCTATGTCCTTCCAGAAAGAGGGCCTGTGGGGGCTTTCTGGGAAGTGAGAATGCACTCCTTGCTTGCCTCGGCAATCTGTTTCTTACAGGAGAGGACTGGGTTTCCTCTAAGACTTCTGAAGTAATCGCCACAAGTTCCCTTTTTAGATCTTGACCAATCGGCTTTTGCTTAACTGGTATCATTTTATACTTTATGAGTCAAAAGCTCAAAAAGTACCTCTCTTCTTGGCACCTTAGTTTGTATTCTGTGTATCACATTCTCGGAGGTCAAAAATATCATTGTTGTCATATCATTGTCATCATATCGCAAAAATATCATTGTTATGTTTGTCATAAAAGTAATCATAATAGTATAGTAACACCAGACGGACCGGCCAGTCACCGTCAAAGATCAGTCTAGTGGGGGAGGGAGACCTGCCCTGGGGTGGCGGACACACAATACAGTACACGGATGAGGTGATAGAATTGCACACCTGAAACCTATGCAATTTTATTAACCAATGTCACCCCAATAAACTTAATAACAATTTAAAAAGAAAGATAAGCCCAGCATACTTTTCCAGACGCACACGGCCAAGGAAGCCGTCTTTGCCGTCCTGATGAACCGCTCAGCACACGCAGCGTGCGGGCCCCTGGGCGCCCCGGGTGCGGAGGTCTGCCCGCTCTGGTCCTCGTCCACAAATCCCGTGCAGACCTCACTTGGCATCGCGGTTCCCCCTAAGCTGCTTCCCTAGGTTCTTTGGTACCTGAGCTTACTGGAAACGGCAGCTTTGCAATCCTTCGGGATGTTCTTCCCTGAGTCAAAGTACCAAAATTACATTCCTCTTTCTTGCAAAAACAAAACCACATTGACAAACTAACCTGAAAAGATTTAAATTCATTCTAAGCTCACAAGGAAGAAACATCCGGGAGCTGCGGAAAAAGTTACGTAACAAACCATGAATCTTCGTGGACATTGGTCTGTAATTAACCGTGAATGTCAACGATTTTATCTCTTGAATCGGATATCTAGTACTTGAGGTTGTTTGAAAGAGGAATGCCTCCGAGATCACGAAACAGGGGCCTAGGAAAGCAACATTTCCCGGCTCGGGTGCAGCGGAGGCCTTTCTAGTCAGCCCCACCCGGGGAGGTGGGGACCAGGGCCTGCCCCCTTCTCCTTCTCTGATTTCCTCCCTTCCGTTTCCCCAGCAGTTACACAGCGCACTCGCCACAGAGCTACTCTTCAAAACATTAGGCTCAGAATTCATTGTGTTCACACGGTTTCTTTATTCCATTCTCTCCAAGGGTTGTCTGTTTATGTTTACATAAACTTTTTGACTTGCGTCCTAATAAGATGCTTTAAATTCTCTCTCTCGTATCCTTGGAGTTAGCAAAGGTATCCTCTTTGATTCTGTAGTTCTAGGTCTCCATTCTTCTTCCCAGCAGATCAAGCGCCTCCTTTATTTCGCATCTTCAAATGAAAATGCGTTTGGCATATACATAACACTGTGTCACACAACATGTTGACTTATATGTTGCAACACGGCTGCCATTGTAGCTTTAGCTAATCCTGCTAGCATGTCACACACAGCGAAGGCCCCTTCTTCCTCATACCTGACTGGCCTCACCTGTGTCACGGGTGCTTCCTGAATGTTTGTTAAAACTGGAACGTGGCCGAGTCCTGTAGCTGAGATGGGAGTGCCTCACCTGTGAGCCTGTTGGCAGGGGTAATACAACAGGTGAGATTAGACGTGTGTGAAGAGCACAAACAAGCCATTATGTGACTCACAGCCTAGTGCACTCGATCCTGCGTGATGTTTCGATTTTGTCCCGCTCCGTAATTAGGTATGACACCCCTGAGGCCCACACATTTCTAAAATCAGAAAGTCAGAACTTTAGCCCATTTGAAAACATCTCAAAGCTCAAGCGCTGACAGCGTTCAGTAAAAACGTTTTATTTGTACTCCACTCCCTCCAGCTGCAGCATAAAATGGCTTTGTAAGAAAGAATACCGGGGAGGACGGTGTAGAGGATGCTGCAACTGTGCCCCGCCCGTGTCTGATAATTATCCTGCGGGTGCCTGAGACATCTCACACACTCCGCGTGTATGTGCCCGGACTGGAAGGGCTCTGCAGGCCACAAGGCCGGGGCGTGGTAAAGGTTCTTTTCCTGACAACGGAAGTGGAACTCCACAGAACGTGAGCAGAGGGAAGGCTGGCGACTCCGGACACGTCAGAATTGCTCGGAGGGAGAGCTCCCTGCAGCAGCTGCCCGAGTTCCCGGGCTTGGCGGAGGACCCACGGGGAGCAGTGTTTACCGCTTCCCATGTGCCGCTTCTGAATGAGGGGAGGAAGTGACAGGAATAATAGCGTTGGGGGGTCCCGGTGCCTCTAGAATGGGACTCCCCGTGGGTGTTTCTGCTGCGGGCCGCATACTGTTCTGTACAAATGTGTTTTAAATGTTCAGAGGGGAAAAGGTACAACCCCATTAAGAGGACATTTCTAGAAGGGACAAAGAACTGGTAGCTCCCTGCTGCCTGATGTAAATGCCCTCCCTGGCCCTCTTTATTCAAGCCCTCCCCTTTCTGCCAAGATCTGGATTCTTCTCCTGCATCGCAGCACCCACGCCCCGCTCAGCCTGGAGACCTGGTCAGGTTTTCTCCCATCGAAGGAAGTGAGCTTTTCTGTATGGCAGTTCTCCGTTTTCTCCTTCGTATCATTGCTCAGAAGAAGTCTACACAGTGTTTCACACAGAGTTGGGCACGTTTTGTTTTTAGAATGTTGAACGGATACTTGTGTTGTAAAAGAAAAATTTTCTCCTCGAAACCTAGACATTGGTAAGGAAGGGAGGGAAGTTATGAGCTCTGGCTGTTTTAATACACGGCCCCTCAAACTCTTGGACACTTGTCCCATTGAGATGTGGGGCCACCCCCCCCCACTTGGAATCTGGGCTCTGTGACTCTTTGACCAACACAGCAAACAATGCCGGTGCCCAGGCCCCTGCCTTACAAACCTGGCAGCTTCCGCTTCGTGTCCCTGGGAACCCAGCTACCACGAGGGGAGGAAATCTAGGCCACAGAGAACCTGTGCCTAGACAGACTGAGGTCCCAGCCGACAGCCGGGACCCACGGCCAGACGTGTGAGTGAAGACGACTGCAAATGACACTAGCCTGTGTCACCGAATCTTTGCAATGAGGCTCGGGGCATGATGGAGTCGAGACAACACAGGTAGCTTTTCGGGTGGCTTGTGACGAAGTCCTAGGTAACCGCGTTTAGCCCATCTGTTCCTTTCCTGGTCTCACTTCCCTTTCCATCCTAGTCGGCAGGGGTAATGCCTTACCCGGCCTGCTGTCTCCCACGCACTTCACACCTTTGGATGTATCTTACCTTTGGGCAGGAGCGGCAGACCTGAATGACGGCAGGGACAGGCGGGGCAGGGTGCAGGGAGGGTCTAGACCAGCGACTGTCAACCCTTTTCACCTCATGGCACACACAAACTCATCACTAAAATTCTTTGCCACATGCAACTATATATTGTATTTTTTGCTGATCAGACAAAAAAAGGTATTAATCCTATTCATTTGCAGTGGACGGCTATTGTTGTGTTGGCTGTTGTCATTTTTAATTTGACACCCTGAGGGAAAAGAGGTCAGTGCCCCTGACTCGCTTCTTGCGGCACATTGGGTTGAAAATCGCTGCTCTAGGCCATACAACTCTCTGTAATGATGGACATGTCCTAAATCTGCTCTGCCCCATACACCAATACAGTGAATCTGGCTGAGAAAATAACCTCAAAACTTTAATCTAAACCCTAAAAGCCAGGTCCAGCTAGCAGCTACCATGGGAACCAGCGCTGCTCTGGACATTAGGTGGTGAGCCACTGTACCACGGACGGCCCAGCCTGATTACATCGCGTTGGCATTTTTAAAATCAACACTTTCCTGCACTTAGATCTTTAAAGATGACGCGAATAGCGTTAAAAACAGCAGATCCCTGCCCCGCCTGTTAGTCTCTCTGCCCCAGTCATCCACTTTCACTTCACTCAAACATTCCTGCTGGCGTGTGTCTCCACATAAAAAGAATATGCCACACTGTTGCCTTTGATTTAGTCATTCTGGACATTACCTATTGATTTCCTGCTGTGACAGATGAAGATCAAGGGAAGGGAAATGGAGTGTTAGTATCCCATCCTTTCGGCTTTACAAAATGTAGCATCATCTCCCACTGTAATAGATATCTGTTGCTGCTGTAACAAATCACTGCACATTTAGTGGCTTAAATCGATAAACATTTGTTATCTTACAGTTCTGGAGGCCAGCAGTTGAGGAAAGTCCAACTGGGCGAGGGTCAAGGTGTCCCTGGGGCTGTGTTCCTTTCCAAAGGCTCCCGGGGAAAATCCTCCTCCTCGCCTTTTTCTGCTTCTGCAGGCAGCTGCCATTCCTGGGCTCGTGGCCCCTTCCTCCATTTTTAAAGGCAACAATGTCGCATCTCTGCAACCGTTCTTCACTGGTCACATCTCCCCCTGACTGTGAACTTGGTGGAGAAAGGGCCACGCCATTAGATCAGACCCACCCAGATAATCCAGGATTCTTTCCCCATCTCAAGGTTCTTAACTTAATCACATCTAAGAAGTGCCTTGTAAGTTTTATGTTTATCCACAGGTTTCGGGGGTCAGGAGGTAGACATCTTTGGGGGCTTTTATTCCGCTTTCGTGTCTTTTCTCCTGTCTGTATTCAGGGTTAGCTGTGCTGGTGAATATAAAGTCATTGAGCTGTTCCCTTAAGACCTATGCCTTTCCTGTGTGTGCATTTTGGTGTTCCGGGCCTAAGGGACTGTGTCTGCAAGTCCTGTCGGGGCTTGAGTCCAGCCCAGGGTGTTTGTACCAGAGGAGCTGTGGGGGATCCTGCTTCAGGGGTTCTGCACTGACAGTCGGGCGAACATGTCTTGTTTCTCAGAGCTCCTTGAGGGCCGGGACTATTCTCCACTGTGACCCGATGCCTGTCACGAACTGAGTGCCTAGAACATGTTCACCACGTGAGTGGTAGATCTCTCCCGACAGTGGAGAGCCCCTGTTGAAGCCACCTCCCTGGGTTGAGGACTCTTGCCATGTGTGACTTCGTACTTCAGTCTAGGACCAAGCATGACCTTGTATAGGGGCATTTGACCTTGTAGATCAACATTCAAGAAATGCTTCCAGCGCAGCCTTGCTCCTCACTGCAGGAGCCTATGGGCTGGCTCTGACGAGAGTCGGTTGTGGTATCTGATGTGCTTACGTCTGCCTGGGGCCCTCTCCACCCAAACCTGGGTATTCGTTGCCTTCTCGCCGACGCCATCCTGTCCCTGAAGACCAGAGTCCACCCCAGAGCCACGGTTCGGTAGCAGCACTGTGGCGGAGAGTCGATGCTGGAGTTGGGTAGAAGGATTTCGGTCCCTGGTTTGTCCATGGAGCAGTCCTGTGACCTTGTGAGATTTATGTATCCTCTCTGTGCCTCTGTTTCTTCATTCATAAAAGTGGTGTAATGATAGTACACATCTCATAGGATTGTTAGGAGAATTAAATGTCCTAATACTATTAAAAGGGTAGCTCGGTGCTTCACCCATGCGCTGGCCTGTACTTCCTGATGGGTCAGCTGACCATTGTCATGTTATTGTGTGTGAACACAGATCAGCAAACCCTCCTTTGGACTGAGTGGGCTGAGCGCTTCAGGATTAATCAGGAGAACCAGTGAGTCATATCAATGCCTTCTTTCTGATCAGAGAAAAACCGTACCTGGCCCACGTCAGCAAATAATGTAACCCCAATGACCTCAGCTTAAAAATGAAATTGCTGTAAGAGGTACATGTAAACTCTCCCTTTTCTTACTTGCATGAAAAATCGATCAAAACAGAAGTGGAAGACACTAGAATTTTTGTGTTTTCTTTTCCCTTTTTAAGAAAGAACTTCGAACTTACAAAAGAGTGATAAGAATAGTACAAAGAACTCCCACATTCTCTTTACCTCGATTTCAACATGTTGTCACATTGGCTTAATGACAGTCTTTCTATATATTCATTATTTTCCCTCTAAACCATTGTTCCCCTTTGCTTCCAAATACTTCAGCAGATATCCCCCAAGAACAAGAACATTCTCTTGCATAACAGTAGTTCAGTTATAAAATTCAGGAAATTTAACCTTGATGTCATACTATTATCTAGTATAAAGTCCTTATTTAAATTTTGCGGCTTGTCTCCGTAATGTCTTTGAAATGACCCTGCAGTCTCCTTTCATCGGGAGCCACCCCTCAGCCTGTGCTCATCCTTCCCACCTTGCCGTTCGGCAAGCACACAGACCAGTCGTTCTGCAGAACGCCACTCAGTCTGGGCCAGTGTTGTGTTTGCTCCTGATTGGATTCCTGTAGTGGATTTTAGGCAAAGAGAGCGTCCTGCCTGGTGCGTGCCTTCTGGAAACTCAGACTGTCAGCGCGTCCCACTCCTGGAGGCGTTTTAGTCACTGACGAGCACAGTGAGGATCTCGGGGCAGCCACAGAATATCCCACGTGCTGGCGTCCGGTTCAGTGGAGGACTTCACAGATGGGTGTCATACATTCTCTGAACTTTTTATGTCTCTGTTTTCAAGTTTCTTTTTTGTGTGCATCTCCTAAATTTCAATGAGTTTGGAAAAAGCAAGCAATTATGCTGTGGCCAGCTGGGTTCAGGAAAAGGGGACTGAAAACATTTTCTGATGAGGCCGAGGCAGGGCCAGGCTAGGAGAAGATGGCCCGAAGGACTGATGGGCACCCCACCTTTGAGGGGACAGGTGTTAGGGTGGGTGGGGTGACAGAGCCGGTGCTCTGGTCCTGTGACTTAATAAAGTCCTGATGGCCCTAAAGATGGGAAGGAAGGGCCTGACACATGCCCCGCCTCTCCCCCAATGTACTCTCTCCCCCACTTCCCGTTCTAGCGCACTGGTACTTGCCATTCTGCTTCCTACTTCTGGCCTTCACACAAGCATGCTGGTGCAAATGGATGAGAAGGGAAGGGACTAGTGTTCACTGCGCTCCTGCTATGACTCATTTACCCTCATGACAAACGGATGAGGAATGGTCAGCTGACCAACCAGGAAGCAGAGGCCAGCAGAAGGGCAGTCAAACAAGAACGATGGGAGTCGATGCCAGCATCCAGCAGTCCCTTTCCAGAGAGACCCCCCTCACCTTCCCAGTGTCTCTGAAAAGTCAGGTCAGGACCTGTCTTCTGCAGGGAGGCTGTCCTTTTAAGCAGATGGGTCTCTCTTGAAGGGTACTAAGAATAACAGTAACAAAAATAGACTTGAGCCCTGGCTGGTGTAGCTCAGTGGATTGAGCGCGGGCTGTGAACCAAAGGATCGCAGTTCGATTCCCAGTCAGGGCACATGCCTGGGTTGTAGGCCAGTTCCCAGCAGGGGACCCACGAGAGGCAACCACACATTGACATTTCTCTCTCTCTCCTTCCTTTCCTCTCTAAAGATAGATAAAATATTATTTAAAAAACAAAAACAAAAAAATAGACTTGAAATGAAATGCTGCTATGTTAATTACCCAGGGTATATCCCACAGGACAATCGAAAGTTGATGGAGTGATGGGGGATAGCATTCTATAACGAATGAACCATTAAAAAGAAAAAAGGATAGTGAATCAGAATGTGACTCGTCTTTGGGAACGTCTTTTTATTGTCTAATAATAAAATATGGAGCCATGTTTCTGGGGAAGAGTTAGAGAAGGTGCTGGGGCAGAGGGATTATTTTCCAGTCGTTCACCAAGGGCTGACTCTTGGTCGTCTGTGTGCGGTAGGTAGCAATGTGTCCCGCACACGGCGTTTTCAGAGGAGAGATAATAGACATATTACGTTGATGGGAGGTGAGGGAAAGCGTGACTGAGAATCCTGGCAGAGACGGAGAGGGAGTACTAGGGGTTTTAGGAAATGGTGATGATAAGCCAGGAGCCAGGTAGATGCTTTTGGGTGCATGGAAAGCTTACCAATAAATAAACGGTGGTCAGCTACTTAGTTTTTCTCACAGTCTGACCTCCAGGAACCTACTGCGCTGTAATTTTTAGACACAGCCACCAGGTGGCATGCAATTCTCCTAAGTGCGTGCGGGCCAAGTCTAGCTGGCCAGTTGGAAGGCCCTGGGTGTCAAAGGTGGGACATCGGTAATCCTACCCTAGGTATTCTTTCCTCTGCCAGCACTGACCTATTACCGTGCCCATCTGGTCCTCCTTGCTCTGTTGTAGTGCTTGCCAGATGGGTAGGCTGTGTTCTGAGAATGTGAGTACCATCCACCCGAAGCCTAATGAGCACTTCGTTATAAGCTGTTTCCACTCCTCTGAATTTATGTTCTGCCTTTAACATTGTCTCTACAGAGACTTTATCTAATTGTAGCAAGTGCTTATCTATTATTTGCTGTTCCACTTTTAATTCAGTGTTGTTTCACATTTGAATTAGTATGGTCTACATATGAATTCTAGAAAGGAAAATACTATCTCACTGTATTTCTCGTGTTCCCATCGTTATAAATAGCACTGATATGAACACGAGACTGCTGGACCCCAAAGTGGCAGTAAAGGATCAAACAACGATTTTACCATTGTAGTTACACACTCCCAGGTTGTCTTATTGAAAAAAAGGAAGCGTTGTTTTTCAATTGCTACTTTTCCCTAAGGCCTCTAACTCCCAATCAAAAATTAGTCACTGAGGAAGACAGATACCATATGGTCTCACTTATGTGCAGAATTTAAAATAACGGCAGGGACAAGCCCAGCTCGTAGATACAGAGAACAGACTGGTGGTTTGGTGGCTGCCAGCAGCAAGGGGTGGGAGCGAGAAACGGGCGAAGGGGGTCCGAAGGCACAAACTCCCACTTATAAAGTAGTTAAGTCATGAGGACGTCACATGCCGCATGGTGACTTACAGTTCACACTACTGTTCTGCATATTTGGAAGTTGCTAAGAGAGTAGATCTTAAAAGTCCTGCAAAAAAAATTTATGCCTGTGTATGGCGATGGATGTTAACTAGACTGATAGTGGTGGCCTTTGTGCAGTGTGCACAGATACCGAATCATCATGTCTCACCAACGGACTCTTGGCTGCCAGTGTTGGCCCCTTGGTGCGTTGAAAGATGCCTCTCACTCACGGCGTGCTGTGTCAGTGATTTATTTGAATACATCACTGCGTCACTTTCTCTGCGTGGTATGGGATCGTTTCTTTAAATGTAATTTAGGATGCCATGCTATTAAAAAACGGAGCCTGGACTTTGTGTCATCTTGGAATAGCTCCTCCCACTGAGATCATACAGCACTTTCCCCCGGTTTCTCTAAGTACGGGGCCCTTTCCTGTTTTTGATGACAGGTAGTGCTGCTAGCGGTGTCCTTGTACGCGTCTCTCACGGATGTATGTTCGCATTTCTGTGGGGCGTAGATGTAGGGGTCGAGCGGCTCAGCCATTGGGATGCGTGTGTTCAGATTGGGAAGAGATTTCTGTTTTCCTAAGTGGTTGTGCTAGCAGATGTACACTTTTCTTCTAATTCGTCTGATGGATGCACTGAAAACTATGTTACTCAGAACTAAGTGTTTTGCAGGAAATATTTTTTCAAGCAACTTAGGTTTTGGGGGAAATGAGGTATAAGGGGACTAAATGGTAACGAAAAAAATACAATAAAGATTAAATT
>PVKM010033204.1:0-16073 GCA_004027735.1 Carollia perspicillata
AAGACTCTAAGGCAAAGAAAAGAATCAGTGTGCCCACTGCAAGGAGGAAAAACACTAGAGGAATGAGTGCCCACATAGCAGAAGGGAAAGTAAGAGTAAGAATCCAAGTCGAATGATGGTAAGGCAGGAAATGGAGGCCCTCTAATTGCAGGCTTTCCTGACCTGTCCTGGAGGCCCTGGAGGTAAACCCTTCCCACCTGAGATCTGCAAGCAGGTCAATCGAACTGTTTGGGCTGATGGAACTCCAGATGAGCAGCAGCTGTCTGAACAATGGACTGGTCCCTATGATGTCCTATTGACAATGCATTCCTCCCTGAAGCTGATGGGAATTAAGCCCTGTATTCACCACACATGGGTAAAACGGGCACCACCTAAGGTAGACACAGGCCCTACTGCTGCAGCTGAGGCAGAAAAGGAAAATTGGACCTGCACTCCAGAGGGAGGTTTGAAATTCCTCTTCTGGAAAGAGACAGTGAATCCCGATACAGGGTGACAGTGTTTGTTACATCATACAAGTGTTTGTAAAGCTAGGGACATTTGGCTGCCACATACTGAGTTTAAGTATAGTCCTTCCAAGTGTAAGAAAAGAACCAAGATTGAAAGCATATAAAAGAATAGAAAGTCCATGGAAGTAAGAATAGAAGGTTTATGAATGTTGCAGAAGGTCCGTAGAAGTAAAAGTTTTAAGAGCTATCAGAAAGAAAAAAAAAAGAATAGAAAGTTTGTGAATATTACAGAAGGTCTGTGAAGTAAAAGCTTTAAAAAGCCTAATATATATCAGAAAGAAAAGGAAATATAAGGGGTTTATGAGTATTGCAAAAGAATTTGAAATAAATAGTTAAATTTAGATGAGCAGAAATATATATAAAAGATGTGAAAGTTTTAAACCCGAAGTAATGAGAACCTCAACTACTTGTTTTCTGGTTTCATGGGAAAAGGCAAATTTCTCACATTAGTACTAGTCTGATCAGAAACTTGTACTGAAGACCTAAGAAAGGTCGCCGTAACTGGTTAAGGAGAATACCTTTGCCACCTGGGAACCAGGAAGGGTCATTTGGGGCTGATGAGTAATTCAGCCTGAGGCAAAGAGCATGTCTCTGCCAAGAGGCCGGGCCTGAAAGAGCACGTCTCCATAAGACACCAATAGATACATTTGGTGCAAGAGAATGCCTCTACCTGTGTATTATTCTAGAACTCTGTATTTTGGATTTTGCTCTGTATCTACTCTGAAAAGGAAATTGAGAACTTCAAAAAAAGTTAAAACTTCATGTTCTGTAAAAGAGTGAATAAGGAAAAGAATTTTCCATCATGCTTTGTATTTTTCTCCCTACCTAATCCCTCCAGAATTTGGCATTCTGAGAGAGTGTGTAATGGTATAAGGTTTCTTTGCATAAAACCAATAAGACCAGTCATTAATAGTGGTTTTGTTAACCAAGACTTTGACTGGAATGTCACGCCTGAAGGAGGCATGTATGGGTTCTGGTCGTCACCAGAAAGCCCTGGGGAACTGGGATTGACTTGCAAAGCTAGTAGAAGCCCACGAGAGAAGCCTGGTACTTTGGTTGGTTATACAGTTCGTGCCAGCCTTTCCAGGGAGGGAACGAACGTTGCTTTCCTGAAAGATGGCAGAAAAAGCACAATAGAGGCTCAAAGACTTGAGTGAAAGAACTGGTACAGGTGAAGCCAGATGGCGGATGTGTGGCTCTGCTTCTGTGCCCTGAGGGGCAAACTGAGAAGTCAATCTAAGAGTTCCCTGTGTGAGTTCCAGCAAAGTAGACTTAAAAATCATAAGAGATCCAGGCTGCTCTTGGTGTGTTTATGCAAACGAACAGGTAAAATTAAAAGCGGGACTCAAAGTAGTCCCTGTAATAATAGTGAGGGTGATCTTAAGGAGAAAAATAGTGATTCAAGGAAAATCATAATGCTCAGTTTTGGACATCTGAATAGTGCAGCTAACTGTCTTGAAAGTTTGTTTTCATTTGAAAGTTGAAACTGGGTTTGTAATTTCACCAAAGATGTACAACTTACAGGTGCAAGGGACCTGTCAAAATTGCCATTGTTAAATGTCATTACAAGAAAGACCTTACAGTGGAATGTCTTCCCAAAAGACAGTCTCACAGGCACAGAGACTGGTTTGGGGTTATTGTGTAAATTAACCTGTGTGCTCCGCTGTTTTCATAAGATGTGTGCCTATGACCTGCCTATGCTTATGAGTAATTAGTTACAATATAGAACTCACTTAAGGAGCCCCTCTTCATCATTGCCCCCTGAGACTCAATAGTTTCACTAAATTAAGTAATTAAATTAGAAAAATATTCAGGCCAGCTGTGGGCTTCACTTTCTCCTTTTCTGTTTTGATGGCTTGGACAGAAAAGGCTCAGAAATCTGAAAGGAGGGAAATCCTAATATATTCCCCTCAGCCTGTGTGAAATATAGTGGACCACAAAAGTTTTAAATAGGTATAGCATGTCTTACACACCTTCCTTCAGATAAGCCATTCTTAAACCCCTGCCTTTGTCATTTAGTAGTTATGATTTAATTTTGCCCCGCATTTCTTGCTTAATCTATCATCTCCAGAATATGACCAGGATGCCAACGGTCCAGTAATGCCAACCTTTGGGCACCAAACCTGCGACTTCCTGATGACAGCCAACTGGCTAGGATCCTGTGAAGTCCTTGCCTTACAGGAAGAACTTCCTCTGTGCTGTACCCCCTCACCTTTTCAGAGCACCCCTGACCCAAGGGTAGGTAAGACGACGTCCATGTCCAGCCGGAAGCAGTTACAAGAAGATTGAGACCTTCATCCATTGTCCTTTATATGAATATAAAGTGGGTGTATATCTGAAAAGGGAAAATGATTCAAGATGCAGCCAAGAGGGGGGCCAGCACACTCCATTGGGCCTGAAGATCATGTTTAAATAAAGTTAGAAAAAAAGACAGAATTCGAGGCTAAAGAAAGAACTAGACCAGACTCAGTATCTAGAGAGGCTAGGATAAATCTTAAGCACCATAAATAAGGCCGGACTAGGCCAGGAACCCCAGCCCCGAGGAAGGCCAGTGCACTCCTTTCAGTCAAGACAATATATATATGTAAATAAAACATTAGAAAAACAAACCCCTCCAGTCAACTTGGACAGGTCCCCACTTAGTACTATTAACCGCCCCAGCTGCCCTTAAAGTTTCAGATGTTGCCCCCTGGATCCGCCACAGACCCCAGTGCAGAAGGGACCAGACCTGCCTTGCGACTGCCAGCCCTGAAGCTCCGGAGGTTGCCGGGGCGGGGTGGGGGGGAGAAAACTCCTCCTAGGAATGGACCATTGTTCCGCCTGGTACCTGTTCCTGATTGGCATCTATGCTGGAGCTTTGAGAATCGGACTGCTGACCACGACCCTGCCCAAGTAAAGCATCGGGGAACGAATTACCTTAAGAATAGTGTATCTGTGTTTGGTTCTAACTTTTACTGGTATAATCTGTTTTGCCTAATAGTCACTGTGAGTATTGGCATCCAGGCCTGACCCAGACTGCAGAAGTAATTGTTCCAGGCCCACACCAAGTTTCAGGCATGAGGCTCTGGTTCCTACTCCCTTCTGAAGAAGAGTCAAAGGTTTGACTCACTGCCAAGGGAATGGGGGAATGTAGAAAACAAAGAAAACATTCATAGGGAGTTAGTGTTAAGAAAATTAGCTTAGGAAAGCCAAAACCGCTAGCCGTGCTAATCTTTAGACTTGTGCGCCAGGGAGATAAGAGAGGCAGGGTGAACAGAACGACCTAGCAGATAGCCAACTGGCCAGTTGCCCCAGCCGAGCCTCTGATCACGAGCCTCTCCGACCAATTGCTAAAGAAAGCACAGGCCTAGCGTGGGTAGTCCAGCCAACCACAGGACTGTCCACACACTGAACATGCAGTCCGTCTGCCAATAGCTTCCATAAAAACCCTAGCTGTGAGCGTTAGCGGTGCGACTCTCATTTGCAGCTCTAAGGAGCACTGTGTCTCTGGATACGTTTGGAGAGTTCGCCCCTGTGCAGGTAAAGCTTTGGCCAATAAAGTAACATCTTCAAAACCCTGAAAGTCTCCAATGTTTGTTCTCGCAACTGGTGGATGTAACAGTCTTAAGTCATTTTGCCATCTTCCTGAGTTTTATTACTGTTGTGGTTAACTTTATTTTCCCTCACACTACGACAGTTTCTTTTTTTAGTATATTTTATTGATTACGTTACTACAGTTGTCTCATTTTTTTTCTCCCCTGTATTTTCCTATGCCCTGCAATGCCCTGCCCCCCGAAACCGCTCCCCTGCCCCAGCATTAGTTCATGTCCATAGGTCATATATCTAAGTTCTTTGGCTTCTCCATTTCCTATACTATGTTTAACCTCGCCTTGTCTATTTTGTAACTACCATTTATGGTTCTTATTCCCTGTACCATTTACCCCATTCTCCTCCTCTTCCTCTTTGCTTATAATCCTCCATATGATATCCATTTCTGTGATTCTGTTCATGTTCTACTTGTTTGCTTAGTTTGTTTTTTATTTTTTTAGGTTCCATTGTTCATAGTTGTAAGTTTGTTATCATTTTACTGTTCATACTTTCAATCTCTTTTTCCTTAGATAAGTCCCTTTAAAATTCCAAATAAGGGCTTGGTGGTGATGAACTCCTTTAACTTGACATTATCTGGGAAGCACTTTATCTGCCCTTTCTTTGTAAATGATAGCTTTGCTGGATAGAGTAACCTTGGATGTAGGTCCTTGCTTTTCATGACTTTGAATACTTCTTTCCAGCCCTTTCTTGCCTGTAAGGTTTCTTTTGAGAAATCAGCCGATAGTCTAATGGACACTCCTTTGTAGGTAACTCTCAGCTTTTCTCTTGCTGCTTTTAAGATTCTCGCCTTATCTTTAATATTGGGTATGTAATAATGATGTGCCTTGGTATCTGCTTCCTTGGGTCTAATTTCTTAGGGACGCTGAGCTTCCTGGACTTCCTGGAAGTCTATTTTCTTCACCAGATTGGGGAAGTTTTCCTTCATTATTTTTTCAAGTAAGTTTTCAATTTCTTGCTCTTCCTCTTCTCCTTCTGGCATCCCTACAGTTTGGAGGTTGGAGCATTTAAAGTTGTCCCAGAGGTTCCTAGCCTCTCCTCATTTTTTTGAATTCTTGTTTCTTCATTTTGTTCTGGTTGATGTTTGTTTCTTTCTCTGCTCCAAATCACTGACTTAAGTCTTGGTTTCCTTCCCTTTACTATTGGTTTCCTGTATAATTTCCTTTATTTCACATTTCAGAGCCTTCGCTTCTTCCTATATTTTGTAACCATACATAACCATTTCTGTGACCATCCTGATTACCAATGTTTGAACTGTGCATCTGATAGGTTGGCTATCTCTTTGTCACTTATGAGTTTTTCTGGAGTTTTGATCTGTTCTTTCACTTGGGCCATATTTCTTATCTTGGCACACCTGTTATGTATAAGGGACAGAGCTTTAGTTATTTGTAGGAGACCATTCTGCATGGCATGGGCCCAGCTCTCTCACTCGGAGATGCATAGGACCCACACCAATGGATAAGTTCTCCTGTGGGGAATCAGGCCTGCTATATGCCTAGGACGCTTTAAGTCTTGCTTTTTGCTGGGAACTCCTTCACCCAGACTTGTGGCAAACATTTACTGCAAAATAACTTCCTAAAATTCATGCTAAACCTTCCAAGGATGAGTGTAACAAGTTCAACCACTTTTGCCTTTTCATTTGCAAATATCCCTCTTCTGTAATGTGCTTAGCGGCATTGGCTCCTTTGTTTTCTGTAAAAGGTAACCACCTAAAGTGAACTTGTGCATAGTAAATGAGGACCATCATGTAATGTGCTGCAAAACCCAATAAAGGCCAGTCACAGCAAGGGCCTCGGCTTTTGCTCCCCTTGAGAGAGAAGCCATGCTGTCCCTTTTCCTCCACTGGACTTGGTAGTTCATGTGAATGTCTCATTCATCCATAATGACTCGGACAATGCAGGCCAGAGTCCACATCAGTTATTCAGGCCAGGGCAACCCAGGTTGCTGTGTTGTAACACTGTATGTGGGGTAGGGGTCTGAGAGGGAACAATGGTGCTTGCTCTACTCTCTGATGGTTTTCATTCACTTCCCCCACTATCCACAATCAAATTGGCCCTTCTCGTGCTGGTTCCCAGATGGATGGGCTTGTGTGTGTTCCAGAACCCTGTGGGCCTCTCCAACAAACTCTCCTATGTTTCTCCTGCCACCACAACCACCACAGGTTTTCCAGCCAAGATTTTGAGGCTTCTCCCATGCTGGAACCCTGGGTTGCACAGTTGAACAGTGACTAGTTGGGTGAAATATCACCATCATTGCTTGCTGTACTTTTCCAGAAGAACTCCTATGTATTCACTACTTGTTTGTACTATAAATCCCATTGAATACTCTCCCACCATCTCACTCCATTTAGCCTTCACCCTGCCCATATTTGGTTGAGTAAGGAAATTTATTTCATTGTTTTCTCTCTCCCTTTTTTCTTTTTTCTTTTTCTTTTCATTATTTATCATCACCCTCTCAAACCCAGGCTTGACTCCTTAATCTTATTAGTTTGCTTCTCTCATCCTCTTATAATCATTTTTCTTTACTGTAGATATCTCATACTCACTTTTTGCTTTTCTACAATATTCTTATTCTCATTACTACTTTATTAAATTTCATTCAGTAGTTGTTGCTATTGACCTTGCTGTGGTTTTTCTGCAATTTTGTTTTCATTAGTCCAGTACCTTTTCAGTTTTACTTAAAACTTCATAGTATAACCATCACTGTTCTTACTCCATTGTTCCCATCATCCTTTCATGTTTTACTTATATTGTAAATTTTGTTCTCTCCCTTTCTTTGCCTCAGTTTTATCCAAACTCTTATCAATTCTCCTTCCTCTTACCACACAGTAACATTTTCCCCTCTTTTAGTCATCTCATATTCCCTTCATCATATCTTAGAATATCTGCAATCTCTCCTCACCTTTATTAATCTTAGCTCAATTGTGGTTGAGACTGCTGATATGCTAGGGGGCTTCTTTTGCTGGCATCGGTTTGGTTGTCTGGTAATACTGCTTTGTTAACCAACATCTGTACAACAGCAAACAAGACAAGGTGGGAGTTGTGAATACCAGTAAACCCAATGGAGAGGAGAAGCCGCCTTCAGGTAAAGCCCAAGAACAAAAAGAGAGCACACACAAACTGAAGAAAGAGCAACCCTAGAGCATCCAGACAAGGACACCAAAGAGACCACACCACTGAGTCCCATTGAACTCCTACCACAGAGATTTCACCCTATGAGAATAGCTGGAAAAGCAGAGCATCTGGAATCTCAAAACAAACAAAAAGAGTCACCTAAACTGAGGAGACAAAGAAAGAACCCACAATCAAAAGGAATGGAAGATACCCCAGTAAAAGAACTAAATGAAGTGGAGGCAAGCAAACTATCAAATATAGAATTCCAAAGAATGGTTATAAGGATGTTCAAGGAACTCAAAGACAGCTACAAGGGACTGAGTGGGAACTACAACAGTATGAAACTATGAACAAGAACCAGGGTGAAATGAAGAATAGAATATCTGGAAAAAATACATCAGAAGGTCTTACAATCAGGCTGAATAAAGCAGAGGACTGAATTAGTGAGCTGGAAGACAAAGTAGAAATAAATGCCCAAGTAGAAGAGCAGCACAAAAAGAGTCTCAAAAAATATGAAGATAGCTTAAGGGAACTGTAGGACAACATGAAATGCAACAACATTCGAATCATAGACACAGCAGAGAGAAGAAAAGGAGCAAGGGATAGAAAACCCTGTTTGAACCCTGACTGATGTGGCTCAGTGGACTGAGGGCCAGTTTGTGAAAAAGGGATGCCAGTTGGATTCCCAGTCAGGGCACATGTATGGGTTGCAGGCCCAGTCTCTAGTTGTGCATGTGTAAGAAGCAACCACAGATTGATGTTTCTCTCACTCTATTTCTCTCTCCCTTCCCCTTTATCTAGAAATAAATAAATAAAATATTTAAAAAAAAAAAAAGAAAATGTTTTTGAAAAAATAATAACAGAAAACTTTCCTAACCAGGATAGTGCAAAAAGCATACAAGTTCTAAAGCACAGAGGAATCCAATCAAGATGAACCCAAAGAGGCCTACTCTGAGACACATCATAATTAAAATGACAAACTTTAAAAAATAATTTTAAAGGCAGCACTGGAAAAACAAAAACTAACATAAAAGGGAGCTCAGATAAGGCTAGTAGCTAATTTCTCAACAAAAAAACAATACAAGTCAGAAGGGAATGGCAAGCAATATTCCAAGTAATGGAAAGCAAAGGCCTGCAACCAAGACTGCTCTACCCAGCAAGGTTCCCAATTAAAATGAAAGGTGAAATAAGGATTTTCCCAGACAAAAGAAGGCTAATATACTTCCACCAAACCAGCATTGCAAGAGGTCCTAAAGGGATTGCTTTAAGAAGAGTAAGAAAAAGAGTGAGAGAGAGGGGAACACAGGTACAAAGAGGCAAAAATGAATAAGTACCTATCAATAATAACCTGAAATGTAAATGGATTAAATGCTCCAATCAAAACACAGAGAATAGCTGAATGGATAAGAAAACAAAATCTATATGTGTGCTGTCTACAAGAGACCCACCTCAGAACAAAAGACCTACACAGACTGAAAGTAAAGGGCTGGAGAAAAAATATTCAAAGCAAATGGACAGGGGGAAAAAGTGGATAGCAATACTTATAACAGACAAAATAGACGTCAAAACAAAGGCAAAAAAAAAAAAAGAAACACAGAAGGATACTTCATAATACTCAAGGGAAGAATCCATCAAGAAGACATAAACATTATAAACATATATACACCCAACATAGGAGCAGCCAAACATATAAGGGAAATCTTGGAGGACTTCAAGAAAGATATGGGCAGAAACATATTTATACTAGGGGATTTAATACTTCATTGTAAACAATGGATAGCTCTTCCAAATAAAATGGCAACAAGGATATTGAGGCATTGAACAATGCTGTAGATCAAATGGACTTAACTGATATATATAGAAACTTTCATCCCAAAGGAGAAAAATACACATTCTTTTCAAATGGAACATTTTCAAAGATAGACAATATGATAGGACACAAAACAAACATCAACAAATTCAAGAAAATGGCAATTATATCAAGCATTATCTTGGACCACAAGGGCCTGACACTAGAAACCAACCTTGGGAAAAAAATTGAAAACATTCAAATTCACAGAGACTTAACAGCATGGTATTAAACAATGGGTTAACAAAGAGATGAAGGAAGAATTCAGAAAGTTTCTGAAACAAGTGAAAATGAACACACAACAGTCCAACACCTCTGGGACACAGTGAAGGTAGTCCTGAGAGGGAAGTTCATAGTGATACAAGCCTACCTAAAAATATATAGAAACATTTCAAATAAATCACCTAACCCTATGTCTACAAGAACTGCAGGAACAGCAACAAGCAAAGCCCAGAGTGAGTAGAAGAAAGGAAATAAGCAACATTAGAGCAGAATTAAATGATCTAGAGACTAAGAGAACAATTCAAAGAATCAATAAATCCAGGAGCTGGTTCTTTGAAAAGATAAGCAAAATCGACAAGATTTTAACCAGGCTCATCAAGAAAAAAAGGGAAAGGACCCAAATATATAAAATCAGAATTGAAAGAGGAGAAATTGCAACTTATACCACAGAAATACAAAGGATTTTAAGAAATTACTACAAACAACTACATGTAAAGGAATTTGAAAACCTTGGTGAAATGGACAAATTTCTAGAAAATATAATCTTCCAAAACTGAATAAAGAAGAAGCAGAAAGCCTGAACAAACCAATAACAGCTGGTGAAATTGATGCTGTAATAAAAAAAAACTCCTGGCACACAAAACCCTGGACCAGAGGGTAGCACGGGAGAATTTTAGAAAATATTTAAGGAAGAACTAACCTCCCTTCTTTTCAGACTATTCCAAAAAATTCAAGAAGAGGGAAGACTTGCAAACTCTTTTTATGAGGCCAGTATCATCCTAATCCCAAAATCAGATAAAGACACAACAAAGAAAGAAAACTACAGGCCAATATTGCTGATGAACATAGACACTAAAATCTTCAATAAAATATTGGCAAACCACATCCAGCAATATGTTAAAAAGATTTTACACCATGATCAAGTGGGATTCATCCCACTTGGGATTGCATGATCAAGTGGGATTGCATCCCAGGGATGCAAGCATGATACAATATATGCAAATCAATAAATGTAATACATACATAAACAAAAGGAAAGGCAAAAAAAAACCAGGATCATATCAATATATGCATAAAAAGCATTTGATAAGATACAGCACCCATTTATGATAAAAGGACTCAGAAAACTGTAGTAGAGGGAGCATACCTCAACATAATAAAGGCAATATATGAGAAACCTACAGTCAACTTCATACTCAATGGCCAACAACTAAAAGCTTTCTCACTAAAATCAGGAGCTACACAAAGATGTCTGCTCTCACCACTTCTATTTAACATAGTATTGGAAGTCCTAGCCACAGTGATCAGACAAGAAAAAGAAATAAAAGGCAACCAAATTGAAAAAGGAGGAAGTAAAACTGTCATTTTTTGCAGATGACATGATAGTGTTCATAGAAAACCCTATTGATTCCACTTATACGTGGAACACAATATGTACATAGAAAACCATATAGACTCCACCAAAAAAGTACTTGACCTAATAAGTGAATTTGACAAAACAGTGGGATATAAAGTCAATATTCAGAAATCAAAGGCATTTTTGCCTACCGATAATGAAACATCAGAAACAGAAATCAGAGAGAAAAAATCTCACTTGTTATAGCAACAAGAAAAGTAAAGTACCTCAGAGTAAACCTATTAAAGGAGGTAAAGACCTGAACTCAGGAATCTACACAACACTGAAGAAAGAAATGAAGGAAGACACAAATTAATGGAAGCATATACCGTGTTCATGGATTGGAAGAATTAACATCATCAGAATGTCCATACTACCAAAAGCAATTTATAGATTCAACACAATCCCTATTAAAATACAAATGACATATTTCACAGATATAGAACAAACATTTAAAAGATTTATATGGAACACTAAACCACTCTGAATAGCCACAGCAATTTTGAGAAAGAACAACAAAGTAGGAGGGATCACAATACCTGATATCAAACTATATTACAAGGCCACTATAATGAAAACAATGTGGTTATGGCATAAGAACAGACACAAAGATCTATGGAACTGAATAGAGATCCCAGAAATAAACCCATATCTCTATGGTCAATTAATATCTGACAAAGGGGGCAGCAGCATAAAATGGAGTAAAAATAGTCTCTTCAGCAAATGGTGTTTGGAGATCTGGATAGCTACATGTAAAAAAAAATGAAACTCGACCACCATCTTACACCATACACAAAAATAAATTTAAGGTGGCTAAAATGCTGAAATATAAGTCATGACACCATTAAAGTCCTAGAGGAGATCATTGGCAGAAAAATCTCAGATACATAGATATAGAGACAGCAGGGGATACATAGACAGCTATATACATATGGAGCTCAGTACTATAATAAGAGAGAGTATTTGGGAAAGAGGATGCAATATTTTTAAATCTTTAGTCTGTTTTATTTGCCCATGAAATCCCTCAACAAACTTTGGCCTAAATCAGGGTGTTTCAAAGCCTGCATTATTGATATTTGAGGCTGGATAGTTCTTTTTCTGGGGGTTCATAGTGTGAATTGTAGCATGTTTAGCATGCTACAATTAGCATGCTAAACATGCTACAATTAGAATTAGCATGCTATATTAGCATCCTTATGTTCTGCCCAGTATATATCAGTAGCACCCATCCACTCCCCAGTCTTAACAACCAAAAATGTCTACAGGCATTGCCAGGTGTCCCCTGGGGGCCAAATTTGCCCCTGGTGTGAACCATTGGCCTAAAACAATTCCTATACAAAACTCCAATAAAAGGAGACAGCCTAAATCATGTCTTTTCTATGAACAGTCCGAGGCCTTTCTCAGATGCAGAATATAAAAACAGAAAGGGGACGAGAATGTACCTTTTCTTCATCTCAGTTTCAGGAAAAGTCAGAGCCAGGCCTATCTTCATTTCCCAAATTGCTCATTTGTAGGAACTCCTGGTAGTACTGAACCTTATCTGTTGCAAAGGACTCAGGGTAGAAATGGGAATATGGAGTAACCAGTTACTCATGAATTTATCCTGTGGCTAAAAAAACAAGGTGCATGAAACAATTAAATGTGTTGATCGACCACAGTCTTCTCAACACTGCTCTGGAGCAGTGTTTTCTCAGACATATTTTGTTGAAGATCTTTAAGTTCTCTGGGAAAGCTGAAGTTGGACCAGAGAAATCACAGCATTCTTTGAGAAACACTCCTTTGAAGCATTATGAGAGATTGGCTCCATCAGGGAACTTACAAGTTTATTAAAATTATTAAAAGCAGAGGAACTATTCTAAGCCAGACTATAAAGGATGTGTTTCCTGCAGGAATTACTTCTACAACATCCCTCTTCTCTACCCTAACCAATCATCATCCACCTTGTTGAATAATTTTGTTTTTTCAAACATGGTAACCAATGATAAATGGGGCCTTGTGCCAAGTAATGTGTGAAGATTTGGCACAAGGAACAAGGTAGCAGTTTCACCTGATGATAAGTAAAAGTTTTATGGTAGTGCAAGCCTAAGTGTTACAGAGTAAAAGACACATTTTGCATAACATTTTAAAGATAAAAATTGGATTTTTGAGGCAGGTAATTTTATGGAAAGTTCCAGCAGGAGTAAGAGTCAGAAGAATCTGAAAACAAATGATGTAGGTACTCACCACAGGTGAGCCTGTTCTATTGTACTTTATTGAGTAGCTTTAGTAGTTACCAAGTCTTTTTAATATTGAACAGAAGTTACTGCTCTTAAATGACTATCTTTATAAATTAATTATTCATGATTCAGAATAGAAGTTTTGTTGTTCCCAGATAACAGAAAATAGATCTTTTTTTATCAGCTCAATTCCTCAACCTAACACCCATGCATTTCGGCATCCAGATTATAAAGTTGTTCCTGGACCTGATTCCTGGCAGCTTTATGCACTCCAATGACCCTAAATATTGAGTGGAATGTCACTAGTCTCTGAGTATAATGGAATGGCAACATACCATTATCGGACACAATTCTATTAATGTGGAAGAGATTATGTCAGTTATTTTACCAGCTTCATCATAATTAGACTTGTGATCAAGTAACAACCTCAGCATCCTTTGTCATCAGCTCTCTTTGACCCAGTAGTTACTTACACTTTCACACCTAAATATAAGAATTTATAAATGTGATATTGATTGTAGCTTAGTTTTCCCAATAATAACACCAGATTCTTTGATTAATTGTTTCCTTTCCCTGTCTCCAGTCTTTTATAAATAAGAATTTTGACTAAGCCTGTAGAAACATTCAAATATTTCTTAAGCACCATATCCCATGCCAGGTACTGTGCTAGGTCACAAGATGCTTACATACACACACAAATAAAAGTAAAAGTTATGACGTAAGTTAAGGGAAAAAAAGGTACACAATGCTATGAATTACAGGGAATTGGCTTAGATAAGAAGGTAATAATCGGGCTGAAAGTGAGCCCTAAGCACCAGACATCACTGATATGGGCACTTTAGAAGTACCAACCCAATCCTTTCAACAGTTCTGTGAAGAAGGTTCTGTTATCCCACAGAGGGAGGTTAAGGTTTCCCAGAATATACAACTGATGATAATGAAGAAAATGTAGGAGTTAACTGGGCAGATTCACTGGAAATGCTTTCTGGCAGAGGAAACAGTATTTACAAAGGTTGCATAGGGGAGTTAAAGAAATGAAAGAAAGCACACATAACTATAGCAAAGATAATGGAGAAAAAGTTTACTAGGAGCAAGGGAAAAGTTAAAGAGATAATTAGTAGCCAGACCCTGGTAGCCTTATATGTCATATAAAGACTTTAGTATTCTAAGACCAATGGTAGATATTATCATTAAACAAAAGTGATGATAGAAGCATTGTGTTTGATAACAATCATTGGCTGGTAAGGTAAGGACAGGAAATATACTTTGGATTTAGTGATGTGTAGAGGTCACATTAGTGAGAGTAAAGCACTTGAGGCAAGAGATGGTGAAAAGCTTGATCCATGAAGTGGATGGGATCAAAAGATACTTGACAGCTAAAATAGACAGGAATTGGCAATACCTTAGACCTGGAGTTTGGGGAGAGGGAAGTTTCACAGATGATTTCTAGATTTCTGGATTGTGACTGATAAATGGAAGTAACAAAATATGGAACACTTGAAGAGACAGGGAATAGAGAGTGATGCATGCAGTTTGGTTTTATTGACTTCAGATGTCCAAATGACTGTCAAGTAGGGCACTTGAAAATGGTGGTCTGGAGCTTAGAGGAGAAGGCCAAGCTAGACATTTGAATCCTCTATTTTTGGTGGTTATTAAAGCAAGGATGAAGATGAGACTGCTTGAGTTCAGCATTTGGAGTGAAAATAGGGTTTAGGACTAATTGCATGCCCATGGAGTTCCAACATTCCATGGCCATGTAGTGGAGGTTGAGGTTACAAAGTAAACAGAAGGTTTGGCTAGAGAGGTAGAAAGTGCTATGTTTTCTCAGAAAACCAAGGGAAAAGAAATTCAGTGTCCAGTGATGCTGCTGAGATATCAAGTAGGGTAAGAACAGAAAATGTCTTTTGGGTTAGTGATGCAGAGGTCACTGGTTACCTTAGAGCTGTATCACTTCAGTAAAGAGAGCAGAAACTAGAGTAGGAAGGACTGAAGAGCAGGGACAGAATATGAAAGCGGTGATCTAATTAGTTTATTAGTTTTTATTTTACTCTGAAGGGGAGGGCAGGGTAGTCACTAAAGGGTGATGGGTAGTTGGTAGGGGAAATCCAGTTGAGAAAGGTGTTGAATATACAAGAGAAGAGTGATCATCAGTTTTCTAAGTTGATGGAACTGGCCATAATCCTTCAGTCATCAGTTATTTAATTGAGCAACTAGTTTATGTCAAACTCTGCAATAGATGTGAAGGACACAGTAGTAAACAAGCCAAGCACAACCCCTGGCTTTGTAGAGCTTATAGTCAAGTGGCAAGAGACTAGCAATGAATGTATAAACAAATAAGATGATTTCATCTGCTAGATAAAAAAATGATATAGGGAGTAAATAGGGGAGAAAGTTACTGAACTTCTATTCAGTCTCAGAAGTTATGTTTTATTTGTGGTAAAATACACATAACATGAAATTTACCATCATAACCATTTTAAGTGTATGGTACAGTATGTTAAGTATATTTACGTTGTTGTGAACAAACACTCAAGAACTTTGTCATCTTGAAAACTGAAACTCTATACCAAGGGTGTCAAACTCATTTTCACCAGGGGCCACATCAGCCTTGTGTTTGCCTTCAAAGGGCCGAATGTAACTTTAGTACTGTATAAATGTAACTGCTCCTTAACAGTTAAGCGAGAGCTTGGCACTGCCTACCAGGCAGAAACAAGGTGCCAGGCTGGATAAAACAGGTGTTGTGGGCCTTGTGTTTGCCACCTGTGCTCTATACCATTAAACAATTTCCTTCCCCACAACCACTGGCAACCATCATTGTATATTCTATCTAGGAATATGACTACTTTAGATACCTCATAAAGTGGAATCACACAGTATTTGTCTCTTTTATTACTTGCTTATTTCCCTTAGCATAATGTCCTCAAAGTACTTCCATGTTGTAGCATATGTCAGAATTTCATTCCTTTATATGGCTGAATAATAAATATTCCATTGTATGTACACACCACATTTTAAAATAATAAATAATCTTTTTGGCACAAGTACACTAGTGATACTGTAGTATAAATATATATTTTAAAATTAATTCATTTTTAGGAGGGGCTAAAGATGGCGACAGAGTAGGACGCAGCGGATTTCACTTCCCCCTACTCACAGGAGGAAAAACTGCCTAATTCATGGAGGAAC